>ONZH01002430.1:0-26127 GCA_900303285.1 Rhinella marina | reverse complement strand
TGCCCCTCCTAAAGGGATGCATTTTGAAACGCCATTTTTAAAAAAAGCCTCTTCAGTTTTGAACCACGATCATGATCACTGCCACCATATTTTTATAAAGTTTGGTGTAACAACTTCCTAGTTTAATAGATGGAAAAGGTCCTTTTGGGGTAAGGAACATAGTCACTTCTATGTAAGTAAGTTAAATCCCTAAAAAGGACCTCAGCAGAAAAAGGACCTATTACATAATGGATGGAAACGGTCCTTTTGGGGTACGGGAAATAGTCGCTAAATCCTATGCCTGAAAAGGACCTCAGCGGTATGAATCCTCCCTTGTACATAATAGATGGAAAAGGTTCCTTTTGAGGGTATAGGAAATTTTTCAATTTTTTTTTTTAAACAAATGATGTTAAAGGTATTATCCGATATCTGAAATAACCCCCCCATGTGGGGGCCGGAGGAGTGAAAATGGGGATATGTCCGGGTTCACCCAGACCACTCCTATAATGGAGTGGAATTAGAAAAAAACACAATTACACCACAGTGTAAAGCTGACCTGTTACCATCATCAGCATTTTTGTGTTTTAATACTTAAAATCAAATAGAAACTTTGAAAAAAATAAACCTTTTCTTTGCATCGTCATTTTCTGACCCCCTATAACTTTTTTGTATTATGTCTGTTGTGGGGAAGTTAGCTCGGTAGGGTGCGGGTTTGCGGTGTGAACAGCAGTCAGAGTCCCAGACACAGATAAAGTCCAAATGCAGGCTTGGCCTGCGTTTATTCACAAGCTCAAAATAAATGATAATACAGCCTTTGCTTCAGGCACAAACAAAATAAACCCTGCTTGTCCAGCACTACCTAAACATAAGACAGTTTCCCTCACTATACGTGCGTTCTAGCTACAGCCACACGAATACAACACGTTATGCAGTTCAGTCCACAAGGTTTTTTACCTTTGATAGCGTCCAAAGTATCTCCTGAGGCCAGCAGCCTTCAGCATTCCTAGCTGCACCCAGCCTCCCTCTGTCTGCACAACTTGCAGTCTTTATGGACCTGCTAATGGTCCAGCCTCAGCACCTGTGGTGCCTGACTCCAAACCCTAAGACCTGGAGTGGAGGAAGTGGGATGGATGACCCCACTGCCAAACTGTCATCCATCCCAAAAACCAGGCCCAAACACACTTTATCAAAATGTCTCCAGCAACTACTTTTGCTGGAGACCATATCGCACTTTCCTGGTTTCCCATGTCTCCTGTTGGGAGACATGAACTTCCCTCAGTCTCTAGTAGGCATAGTAGCTGAACCCAGGAGAAATATACCGGCCATCCAGGATTAACCCCTTCAGTGTCTCACATACCCTCCCCTTTGTTCGAACCTGTGGGGGCGAACACTTTTAGCCATTAAACAGTGTGTCCTTGATAGCGCATCTGCGTTCCCTTGCAATTTGCCAGCCCTGTGTTCTACAGTGAATTTAAAGTTTTGCAACGTAAGGAACCACCTCGTGACCCTTGCATTTCTCTCTTTAGCCTGGCTCATCCAGGTGAGAGGGGAGTGGTCGGTCACTAGCCTGAAGTGCCGACCTAGCAGGTAATACTTCAGCGCTTCTAGAGCCCATTTTATCGCCAAACATTCACGTTCCACAATGCTGTAGTTCTTTCTGGGGTGTAAGCTTCCTGCTAAGATAGGTGACTGGGTGTTCCTCACCCCCCACCTCTTGGGAAAGTACTGCCCCTAGCCCTACGTCAGAAGCATCGGTTTGTACCACAAATGTCTTAGTGAAATCAGGAGTGACGAGTACTGGCTCTCTACAGAGGACTAATTTCAGTCTTTGGAATGCCCCTCAGCCTCTTCACTCCATTTAACCATGACAGACCTACTTCCCTTGGTCAGCTCTGTCAAGGGCGCTGCTATAGTGGCGAAGTTAGGGATAAATCTGCGGTAATAGCCCACAATACCCAGAAAAGCTCTCACCTGCTTTTTGGTCACTGGCCTTGGCCAATTTTGGATGGCTTCTACTTTGTTGACCTGGGGCTTGATGACACCTCTCCCTATTATGTACCCTAGATAACGCGCCTCCTCCAGACCCAACGCACATTTTTTGGGGTTTGCAGTCAAACCTGCAGCCCTGAGGGAGTCTATTACTGCTTGCACCTTTGGTAGGTGACTTTCCCAGTCTTCACTAAAAATGATGACGTCATCTAAATAAGCAGAAGCATACCTGCGATGGGGCTTAAGGATGACATCCATTAATCTCTGAAATGTGGCAGGAGCCCCATGTAGTCCAAAGGGAAGGCAGACATATTGGAACAAACCCTCAGGGGTGACAATGCAGTCTTCTCTTTAGCACGGTCAGTGAGCGGTACCTGCCAATACCCTTTCGTCAGATCTAGTGTAGAGAAAAATCTCGCATGTCCCAATCTCTCTATCAACTCATCCACCCTTGGCATTGGATAGGCGTCAAACTTTGACACCTCATTTAATTTCCGGAAGTCGTTTACAGAACCGTAGTGTTCCATCTGGTTTGGGTATCAGGACTATGGGACTTGACCATTCACTATTTGACTCTCAATAACCCCCAGCTCCAACATTTTTTTTACTTCTTCTGAAATGGCCTGTCTACGAGCTTCTGGTACCCCTGTATGGCTTTAAATGTACCCGTACCTTGGCTCAGTGACAATGTCGTGCTTGACTAGGGAAGTACGCCCAGGTAATTCAGAGAACACATCAGTGTTCCTCAGGACAAACTCCTTTGTCTGCTGCCCTTGTGCCCTAGACAAGGTTTCCGAGATACGCACCCCTGGTATACTCTGGGGAGGGACCTTTACCTCAGGGGGGAACTTCCCTGGGCTACCCCTACTGGGTAAACTCACTGCAGACAAGGACTCTCGCTCTTTCCATGGCTTCAGCAAATTAAACATGGTAAATTTGCTCAGGCTTCCTTCTACCGGGCTGGTGCACCTTATAGGTGACTTCCCCCACCTTTTCAATAACCTCATATGGCCCGTGCCACTTGGCCAAAAATTTGCTTTCTACAGTCGGCACCAAGACAAGCACTCGGTCCCCTGGCGCAAAGGTTCTGACCTTAGCCGACCTGTTATACACGCGACTCTGGCCTCCTGTGCTTGCTCTAAGTGGGCCTTCACTATGGCATAACGGCCGCTATCCGATCCTGCATGAGGGCAATGTGTTCGATAACACTTCTGTAGGGGGGTGTGTTCTTGCTCCCAGGCCTCCTTGGGCGATATCCAGAAGCCCACGAGGGTGTCGGCCATATACTAGCTCAAATGGAGAGAACCCGGTGGAGGACTGGGGGTAACTCACGTATTGCAAACATCAAACAGGGCAATAAACAATCCCAGTCTTTACCATCCTGGCTAACACCCTCTTTAACATGCCCTTCAAGGTCTTGTTGAATCTTTCAACAAGTCCGTCAGTTTGGGGATGATATACTGACGTACGCAGGTGTTTAATTTTTAAGAGCTTGCACATCTCCTTCATGACCCGTGACATAAACGGGGTCCCCTGGTCGGTGAGGATCTCTTTAGGAATGCCAGTTCGGGAGAACATGTTAAACAGCTCTCTGGCAATGACCTTTGCAGAGGTGTTTCTCAGAGGTACCGCCTCAGGATATCGGGTGGCGTAGTCTAATACAACCAGTATGTACTGATGCCCTCTAGCGGATTTCACCACCGGGCCAACTAGATCCATTGCAATTCTGTCAAAAGGTACCTCTATGATGGGCAGTGGGACTCCTGAAGTGAGACATAGGGGCCGTTAACTGACACACAGGGCAGGACTCACAGTACCTTTCTACGCTGGGATATACACTTGGCCAGTAAAACCTCCATAAGACCCGTTCTAGGGTTTTCTCATAGCCCAAATGACCTCCCAATGCATGCTTATGGGCTAAGTCTAATATTGTTCGGCGATAGGGCTGAGGCACAACCAGCTGTTCAAGCTCCTCCCCCCGTACCTTATCTATACGGTAGAGTAGTTCCTGATTCACTGCAAAGTAAGCCTTTGAGGTGAAACGCGCGTCGAGGGTGTTCCAGTGGTGTTCCCCCCTGTCATCCCCCTATCAGCCTGTACGGACATGGGTAAGATTATATATTATACTATTTAACATGGGATTCACCAGAGGATTACCATTGGTTTGTCATGCCTTTGTTATAAGCATTGCACATTGGGGGTCCCATTTTGATCTTTAGGCTCTGTCCATGTCCTTACATGGCTGTATGAGTGGATGTTTGCTGTCTCAGGGGGGACCCATGGTTCCATATTCAATTGTCTAGGTTACCATACCTGCTTTTTGGCTACTTTTCCTAATATTTTGTTTGTACTGTATTATTATTATGTGTCTTTAATAAATTGAGATGTTTTTACCATATTTGTGGGCATAATTGTCTGTTCCTTACCGGTGGGTGGGGAACTAGTAGGGAAATGTTTTGTGTTGTTTTGCCCCTTTATTACCTGGAAGGAGGCTTTTTTGCTGGTATATGACAAACAAAATAAACCCTGCTTGTCCAGCACTACCTAAACATAAGACAGTTTCCCTCACTATACGTGCGTTCTAGCTACAGCCACACGAATACAACACTTATGCAGTTCAGTCCACAAGGTTTTTACCTTTGATAGCGTCCAAAGTATCTCCTGAGGCCAGCAGCCTTCAGCATTCCTAGCTGCACCCAGCCTCCCTCTGTCTGCACAACTTGCAGTCTTTATGGACCTGCTAATGGTCCAGCCTCAGCACCTGTGGTGCCTGACTCCAAACCCTAAGACCTGGAGTGGAGGAAGTGGGATGGATGAACCCACTGCCAAACCTGTCATCCATCCCAAAAACCAGGCCCAAACACACTTTATCAAAATGTCTCCAGCAACTACTTTTGCTGGAGGACCATATCGCACTTTCCTGGTTTCCCATGTCTCCTGTTGGGAGACATGAACTTCCCTCAGTCTCTAGTAGGCATAGTAGCTGAACCCAGGAGAAATATACCGGCCATCCAGGATTAACCCCTTCAGTGTCTCACACTGTGTACGGGCTCATTTGGTTCTGGAACAATCTGTATTTTTCATTTATAGCATATGTATTAAATTTTTTGGGTAGGTGAAGCGACCAAAAAACTGAATCATCAATTTTTAGCTTTTTTTTATTACATTGCTCATTGTACAAATTAAATTATTTTATATTTTAATAGTATGGCATTTTAGGATTTGATTATGCTAATTATCTTTAATATATATATATATATATATATATATATATATTATATATGTATATATATATATTTTTGTTTTTTTGTTTAAGGGCTCATGCATATGAAAGTATTTTTTTAATGTGTCTGTTCTGGGTTTTTTTGCAGTCTGTATGGGGAACCATTCGAATCAATGGGGCCACAAAAAAACAGAAATGACTCGGTTTGTCTGTGTCCGTATGGTCGTTCTGCAAAAAACTAGAACATGTCCTATTATTGTCTGCATTACAGACAAGGATACGGCTGTTCTATTAGGGGCCAGCTGTTCTGTTCTTCAAAATGCAGAATAAACACGGCTGGTAATGCAATTTGTGGACCGCAAAACACCCAACAGTTGTGTGCATGAGCCCTAAAATGGAGAAATGGGGTTGGCATGAATATTCATATTTCTTGAGCTTTTTTGTATTTTTAAACTTTTTTTTTAAACTTTTTTTTACACTTCTTTTTTGTCCTACTAGGAGACTTGAAAATGTGTTCATCTGATTGCTTCTCCCATAGACTACAATGATTTACCATTGCAGCTAACGTTTCATGCACACAAACATATTTTTTTTCGGTGTCCGTTCCGTTTTTTTGGGGGCCCATATGCGGAACCATGCACTTCAATGGGTCCGCAAAAAAAGGAAATGACTCCATGTGCATTCCGTTTCCGTATGAGTGTTCTACAAAAATAGATAGAACATGTTCAATTCTCATCCACGTTGCGGACAAGGATAAACATTGTTACAATGGATCCGCAAAAAAACGAATGCAATACAAATGTCACACAGACTTCATCTATATTTTTTGCAGATCATTGTTTTGTGGACTGCAAAAATACATACAGTAGTGTGAATGAGAGTTGAAGCCTCATCCACATTTCCATTCTTCACTGACGTGTGCTGTCCTCATTTCCCACAGACAGCACATGTACCCATTAATTTAAATGTGTCTGTTCACATTTCTTTATTTTTTTAATTATTTTTTTAATAATTTTTTTAATGACCGTGGTTCAGTAAAAAAATCACGGAGACATGCACTACTTTGATCCATGATGCGGACCAAGCATGCCCATTCAAGTCTATGGGAATGTCAAAATCATGGACACAACATCCGTGTTGTGCCCGTGTTGCGTCGTTTTTTTTTAACTGAAGACTGATAGGAGCCAAAGCCGAATTCGATTTCAAGTTTTAAAGTAGTTTTCTACTTTGAAAATCAACTACCGAAGTTATTCAACGAAGTCACACGCGACTTCGTGACTAACTGACCTCGGCTCATCGGTGCCCATACATTCTAATACTGTACGGAGACGAATCTCCGTACAATATTATTCCAAAGTTTTGAACGAAGCGACTTCAGATTAAGCATCCAAAGCTCGCTTTGCTGAACTCTATTCACAAACTCTGTCACTAAGTGCTGTGTAAGGCAGCAGGCACCCGGTTGCTATGGCGCCTGTACAACCCTGAGCGTATGCCATCTTTACTCCTATCGCTGGTGAGTGAACAGTTCACACCTCTGATGGACAGGACAATTTTGCAGTTTTGACATGTACAAATAAAGCCTAAATAGCAAAATAAAATAAAAAATTATACCCCCCCCCATGCTCATAGATTAAATATAGTCATATATTATAAGTAGACACCGATCATTTTGCCATACTGCCACTCAGCAGGCCCCAGGTGCCGTGTTGAGCGGTCTGCTGCCTGTGCTTCCTCATTCACCACTGCAGTCTTGGGCTCTGTACTTGCAGGTACTGTTTGTTCTGGGATCCACTCCACAGTTTCCATTCAGCCCTGGCCACAGCATGGTTGCTGCTTGTTCCCTGCAGCTCTTCCCTAAGGGCCGGTGTGTGTCACTTACTGTGCTTTATGGGTTGGATCATGTGACCTCGTTGACCAATCCTAGCTCTCCTGCAGATATATATAAGTGGCTCAGCCCCCTTCCCAGATGCCTGAGCATCAAAGTCCTTGTGTCCTGCAAAGGTTGCTGTTTATGTTCCTGTTTACCTGAACACTCTCCTGTTGTTACCCAGATTGCCTGTGCCACCTGCCCTGACCTATTGGTTGTTTGACTTCACCTCTGCCTCATCCTTCAGTCCTACACTGTTGCTCCTGATTACGGCTCAGCCTGCTGACTATGTCTGTACCTCTGGTACCTTGCTCTGGTACCTCTTGATCCATCTGGACCAGCTGCCTCGTGTGCCAATCCTCCTCAAGAGGTAGCAACCTGGTGTTCCTCTCGGGAAAGTCTATCTACCACCATCAGGGGTACTGTGAAGAACGAGAGGTTCACTTAGACAATGCCCCTAGAGGAGGTAGGACATGTGGCACAGTGGGTTCGTGACAGTGCAGAGTTCATGCAGGCCTAAAGTTACGTGTACATAGCTTCATAAAATCACTAGAACTGGAAAGACCAAAAAAATGGTTTTAAGCTGAAAATGTTTAAAAAGTAATAACCCATAAAATACAGGTATTAGAGTCCTTGAAAAGTAAGTACCGTATTTTTCACCCTTTAAGACTCACCTATATTTTAGAGGAGGAAAATAAGACCTCAGGTAAGACCCCCAATGTTAATCAGACCTCAGATCAGACCTCAATAAGTCACCCAATTATACCTCAGATCAGACCTGCCTTGATGCATTATTGACAACCATTTCACCTTTAGGTAATCTTGTGTCAACCAGGAATTCTTAAAAAGATGAATCGAAATATACATTTACACCTAAATCGTACATTCATGCAAAACAATGTAAATATAATATATTAAGGTATGAAAATCTCCATATACCATGAGCTTGTGATCTTAAAACACTGGAATGGTCATTATAAAATGTATACTATACATTAATGTTGAGCGAAGCGAGCTTCAGATGCTTCATTCAAAACTCTGGAATAATACTTATGGAGAGTCGTCTCCGTGCAGTATTAGAATTTATGGGCTCCGATGAGCCGAAGTTATTTATTTGCGAAGTTGCGTGTGACTTCGTTGAACAACTTAGGTAGTTGATTTTTACAGTGGAAAACCACTTTAAAACTTGAAACTGAACTCGGCTTAGTTTTATTAAATTCAAGGGAGTGATTTTTAATGACCATTTTTCAGGAAAGCGTCCGTGATAAAAGCCCCATTTTATCATTTTGCCGGCTGTGTTTTCATCGCTGACACGTGAATATAGCACTCATTTTCTCTTTAAAGATGGTGCCCGCTCGTGAGCAGAGCGGTCTCCATTGTCGTCAGGTTTCTGCAACAGACACCCAGAGGCGATGTTTGTGATTGGCGATAACACCGATCACACACCATCAACAGATACTTTTGTCAATTGTGACCATGGCATCTGAGAGGCCTTTGCCCAGGGGTGCTTCGCTCTTGGGGCCCGTATGACTCCAGAGAGATCAAGGGAGCCGTTATCTTGCTGTGGAAGCCTCAAGCCTCCTAAAAGCCCCGAGGCTACCACAGCGATGTTCCAATGAAACCCTTCCTTTGGTATGGCTCCATAGGATCACACTAAATCTCCTGTAGGCTTCAATGGTAATCGTGTGTTCAAGTCCCTTAGGGGGACTTTAAAAAGTGTAAAAAAATTGAAAAAATATTTTAAAAACTATATGAAAATTCAAATCACCCCCTCTCCTCATATTAAAAATAAAAATACAGTAAAAAATCATTAGTTCCGTCATGTCTCAAAATGCCTGAAGTACTAAAATGTAAATGTATTTATTCTATATGGTGAACACCGAAATGGAAAGGAATCAAATGGCCTATTTGTTGTTTATTTGTCACTCCACCTAGCAAAAAAAATGAATAAAAATTTATCAAAAAGTCATACATGTTATCTCAATAAAAATTACAGATCACCTCTCAAAAAATGAGCACTCACACAGCTCCATAGACATAACTATAAAAATTGTTAAGGGGGTCAAAATATGAAGATGCAAAGAAAAAAGTGTTTTTTTTCAACGTTTATAATTTTATTATAAGTATTAAAACATAAGAAAAAAATATTTAAAAAAGTGGTTTCACTGTTACCTTACAGACCCGCAAAATAAAGATTGAATTGCGTTTTTCTTCCAATTTCACCCTATTTGGAATGTTTTCCCGCTCACTACATCATATGGAATATGAAATGGTGCCATTAGAAAGTACAACTCGTCCCACAAAAAAGCTCTCATATGACTATGTGAACCGAAAAATGAAAAAGTTATGGCTCCGAGAAGGCAGCAAGTAAAAAAGGGAAAATGCAAAAATCAACATTGGCTTGGTCCTTAAGGAGTTAAGGAATACAATTTCAGTTCTGATGATTTAACTAAACATCTGCTAGAATGAAAAGAGAGAAGATCTGGTTTGCACAGATGTGCCTAATGTAAATACACTATTTACGAGCCATGCTCTGCACATACCTGGGAACATTGACATCTCTGCTGTAACTTTTGAGTTCTCTTTTAATTTCCACATCATAACTCTTCTATAAGTAAATACACTCATTGCAAGGGCAGATATATTAGGTGGTTTTCAGTCCATGTAATTCTCTGTTATGAGATTAGCCAGAAACTGTGATTTTGCACATTTTAATCACATTTAAATCTCACAGCAGTCTCTTTAATCTGTCTGCAATCTGTCAGAAATCTTCTGAAAATCTTACTGTGCAGAAATTGCTTGCCAAGCGTGGTCTTCATAAAGTAAGTTTGTCACCCTCCAGATTGACAAATAGATCTAAAGAGGATGATTGTCATGCACTTTAGTAACTAAGAACTCTATCTAATAAAGCTAATGAAGCTATATAAAGCTATATCTAGTCTATTTAATGAAGCTATATAGTGACATCTACAGCCTGTACATAATGACAGCTACCTCCCCTATAGTGACAGCCACAGCCCATTACAACAATAACTATAGTTTCTATATCATAACAGCCACAAGCTCTATATAACAACAACCACATGTTTCATTTATAGCTAAGGCTACTTTCACACTAGCATTTTTGCTGGATCCGGCAGGGACTTAGACCGAGGACAACGCCGGCAGGTGGAGAAGAAAGCTGCCTGGCCCTGTCACTCAAGACAAAAGGGGGCGTTTCTAAAGGTGGGAGCCTCTAGGAGCAGTCAGCTTGATTCATAGGCAAAAAAACTGGTGACAGAAACCCTTTAATGCCTATATAGATAATAGATATACAGTGAAACCTCAAAAGTCTACCTCTTTCAGAAGACCAGATTTTCTATGACAAATTTCCAGTTCAATCATATATGGTGCACATTGACCATCTTCTTTAATGCCCCTTGCCTTAATACATTTTTCTTCAAATGTATTGAAATGCATACATACAGTATCTCATTGTCTGTATATAGCCAACATAGGTTATCATTATAGCATAAGTTTTAGTGGCAAAGGTCAGGTGTCACATACAGTAGACACCATCCCAGCATTGGGCGTGAGCATGACTGCAAGGGTTAATCTATCTCTACTCATCCATCTTGCACGAACCATAGGATGCAAGTTGAGTATAAATCACACCCCAAACAAAGTCCACACACACCCAAATACATGTTGCCACCATGTATTGTCACAGCCGTTGAGATAACAATTCTTTAGAACGAGTACACACATTCACACACCGCTTTCAGGAAAAACACTCCTTAAAGATAGGGATTTTTTAAACGAAATTGGAAAAGACAAAAATAAAATGACATACAACCATGCAAAACAGTTATAAAATCAAAGTCCTAACAAAAGTTGCAGCTCCTGCTGTGTCCTTAAGGAAGGAAAGAGTAATGAATTCAGATACAGGCCCAGATTTACTAATTGTAGAGATGGTGAAAGCTTAAATAGGTTGTTTAGACTTGCTCCAGATTTATCACAGGGGCTCAGGTCAATGATAAACCTGGTGCAGGGATAGACACTTTACCAACTATACCAACTATTGATTGGCTTACTTGCAGAGAGATTTTTATGCTAGAATTACCACAAATAGCACCGTTCTTGTAACAGTGAGTGTGGACCCACTCTGGCAATTATCCGGTTTGGCTTTGGGCTAAACCTAAGGGCGTTGTCTTGTGGCCCCCTTTAACGCCTATACAGGAATCTGGACTTCGCTCCAGGGAACCAACCAGGCTGCTACCTTGTAGTCTTGGTGTAGTTGGCAGCTATTCCAACTTTCCAAACTATACCATAACCACAGCATTATATCCAGTATATCAGCAGATATAGCTGTTAGAAATCGAGTAAGGAGTGAAAGCTGTTTTTACTTTCACTGTCAGCCGGGCACTTGGGAGCTGTTTTCCAGCAGAATAAAAGTGCTTTTCCTGGACATGTAATACAAACACAAAGTGCACACAGGTATGTCTGGGATGTGTATGCAATCTTCTGTGGGGCAGTGCTCTTAGATATATTGGTGAAAATTAGGTGACAGACTCCCTTTAAACTGCATTTACATTTCGCTGATGAGCAGACAATTATTGGGAAGGAAGTGTTCCTATCTGATATTTACCTGCTTGTTAGTGGAGGTGAAGAGCTGCATTTATATGCATTAATCACTTCCACTGTATGGGGAAAAGCATTCATTGTTTCTGGGCAGCAGCATAGTGTTTACACAGCACAATCTGCTGCCTAGAAATGATGATTGGGGAAGATCATGTCAGCTGATGTCCAAGCGTTTTGTTTGGTTATCTGCTGCACCTTTGCACAGGCCCATTATCGGGAAGGAGCATTCGTATAAACGTTATTTTCTGATACTAGGCCCCAAAATAGGCCTGTGTAAATCTACCATTAGGCACCACATCTCTCATTGTGCATTGTCCAAGAGACAACCTCCTTCAGTTCTGAATACATGAACCAGCACACACATAGTTTATTGCCTTTTCTATAGAAATGAACCGTTTTGTTACTGGTGATATACAGTTGCATCACAAGTGTGTGAGTTGTACATAGTCATAGGAGACTCAGGTCGAGCTAATAAATATAGGGTGTGCTAGGGTGGCTGGGAAATCGACTGGCAGGGAACCAAGGAGGAAAGATGGAATTATATGTGACTGGGCCTAGATTTTTGAGGTCTATTAAGTACAATGAGTCGATGGTTAGAGGGAGAGCTTTGGGACAAAGGACTTGTGCTGTGTGATCTAGACCCAGAGCTTGCTAGAAGAGCCATGAATGACATCTAAGACATGTCAAAGTACTGCAGCTACAGTAGAAAGTACAGTATATTCAATAGTGCTGAACACTGAGACCTTTTAGGTCTGATGAAGGTTTCCCAACTAACAAAAGCAGATTTCACTGACTTTGCAAATTTACAGAAATGACAGCACAAGAATTGCCAAAAAACAGATGGTATGGGGACAGGGATAATTTTTTGTATGTTAACGTAATCAAACCATGAGAAGTTCCCTGCATGCCATGAGACCAGATCCTCAGAGATTAGAAGCAAAAGAGGTTGAATGTTGAGTTAAAAAAAATGTAGCAAGATCTTTGTGAATGCATATCGCCAAGTATACCTGTTAGGCTACTTTCACACTAGCATTTTATAATTCCGGTATTGAGTTCCGTCAACGCTTCAGTTTTGTCCCCATTCATTGTCAATGGGGACAAAACTGAACTGAAGACAACGGAATGCTCCTAAAAGCATTCTGTTCTGTCTTCAGACCGGAGAGCAAACCGCAGCATGCTGCAGTTTGCTCTCCGGTCCAGGCATCAGCACCAAGACGGATCCGTCATGACCCCCCAATGAAAGTCAATGGGGACGGATCCATTTGGTGTGACACAATGGTGAATGGATCCATCCTCCATTGACTTTCAATGGAGTTCATGACGGATCCGTCACCTGCACACATACATACATACACACATACAGACATACACATAAACATACACAGACATATACACATACTCATACAGTACAGACCAAAAGTTTGGACACACCTTCTCATTCAAAGAGTTTTCTGTATTTTCATGACTATGAAAATTGTAGATTCACACTGAAGGCATCAAAACTATGAATTAAGACATGTGGAATTATATACTTAACAAAAAAGTGTGAAACAACTGAAAATATGTCTGCACACTCTTGGCATTCTCTTGATGAGCTTCAAGAGGTAGTCACCTGAAATGGTATTCCAACAGTCTTGAAGGAGTTCCCAGAGATGCTTAGCACTTGTTGGCCCTTTTGCCTCCACTCTGCGGTCCAGCTCACCCCAAACCATCTCAATTGGGTTCAGGTCTGGTGACTGTGGAGGCCATGTCATCTGGCGTAGCACCCCATCACTCTCCTTCTTGGTCAAATAGCCCTTACACAGCCTGGAGGTGGGTTTGGGGTCATAGTCCTGTTAATAAATAAATGATGGTCCAACTAAACACAAACCGGATGGAATAGCATGCCGCTGCAAGATGCTGTGGTATCCATGCTGGTTCAGTATGCCTTCAATTTTGAATAAATCCCCAACAGTGTCAGCAGCAAAGCACCCCCACACCATCACACCTCCTCCTCCATGCTTCACGGTGGGAACCAGGCATGTAGAGTCCATCCGTTCACCTTTTCTGCGTCACACAAAGACACAGTGGTTGGAACCAAAGATCTCAAATTTGGACTCATCAGACCAAAGCACAAATTTCCACTGGTCTAATGTCCATTCCTTGTGTTCTTTAGCCCAAACAAGTCTCTTCTGCTTGTTGCCTGTCC
Organism: Rhinella marina; assembly: GCA_900303285.1. Classification (NCBI taxonomy): domain Eukaryota; kingdom Metazoa; phylum Chordata; class Amphibia; order Anura; family Bufonidae; genus Rhinella; species Rhinella marina. The sequence goes on along the minus strand of ONZH01002430.1, from coordinate 12,261 downwards.
TTAGCAGTGGTTTCCTAGCAGCTATTTTACCATGAAGGCCTGCTGCACACAGTCTCCTCTTAACAGTTGTTGTAGAGATGTGTCTGCTGCTAGAACTCTGTGTGGCATTGATCTGGTCTCTAATCTGAGCTGCTGTTAACCTGCGATTTCTGAGGCTGGTGACTCGGATGAACTTATTCTCCACAGCAGAGGTGACTCTTGGTCTTCTTTTCCTGGGGCGGTCCTCATGTGAGCCAGTTTCTTTGTAGCGCTTGCTGGTTTTTGCGACTGCACTTGGGGACACTTTCAAAGTTTTCCCAATTTTTCGGACTTACTGACCTTCATTTCTTAAAGTAATGATGGCCACTCGTTTTTCTTTACTTAGCTGCTTTTTTCTTGCCATAATACAAATTCTAACAGTCTATTCAGTAGGACTATCAGCTGTGTATCCACCTGACTTCTGCCCAACACAACTCATGGTCCCAACCCCATTTATAAGGCAAGAAATCCCACTTATTAAACCTGACAGGGCACACCTGTGAAGTGAAAACCATTTCAGGTGACTACCTCTTGAAGCTCATCAAGAAAATGCCAAGAGTGTGCAAAGCAGTAATCAAAGCAAAAGGTGGCTACTTTGAAGAACCTAGAATATAAGACATATTTACAGTTGTTTCACACTTTTTTGTTAAGTATATAATTCCACATGTGTTAATTCATAGTTTTGATGCCTTCAGTGTGAATCTACAATTTTCATAGTCATGAAAATACAGAAAACTCTTTGAATGAGAAGGTGTGTCCAAACTTTTGGTCTGTACTGTACAAATACACATACATACTTACATGCTCCTGGCAGGTCTCCACAGCGCAGGAGGAGCAGGATGGCGCACACATAGGACGATTCCCCCGGCACCCAGCAGAGGGCGCTGTGGGGAATCGTCTTATGTGCGCGCCGTCCTGCTCCTCCTGCGCTGTGGAGACCTGCTGGGAGCATGTAAGTATATATGTGTATTTGTATGTGTATATGTCTGTGTGTGTGTGTCTGTACTGTGTGACATGTATGGGGCTGGAGCGCGGTTCTGGCCCCACACATGTCCCTGCGGCAGCACGGATCCGGCGGCACCCTTCACCTGCCGGATCCGTGCTGCCGCTACTGTGAAAGAGGCCTTAACAGCTACGCAAATGGATATTTAGCCGACATAAAGGCTTGTCTTGCAGGGAACATAGACTTTAAGTGCCTCTGATTTGACTATGTAGACTTTGAAATTAGACCAGAATCGAAAGTTTTGTAACTCTGCTGAGATGGAAGAGAAAGATGTATTGAATTGATTAATATAAAGTAATTAGAAGTCTAGAAAAGCAGAAAACGTATATTCATCCTGCTCAATTGTTATACAGTGGTCCCTCAGGTTACAATATTAATTGGTTCCAGGACAACCATTGTATGTTGAAACCATTGTAAGTTGAATAATTGGTTCCAAAGCCCCAAAATGTCATCCAAGATAAGAGAAAATGAAGATTTAAGAAAAATAAGCGGATAACTAAGACAGATAAAACAAGTCCTTACAGATAACTGTCAGGAATAGCTGCTAACTAGTAACTAATACTGAGTCTGAGATATTGTATCTTGAGTCTAGTTTCAACTTACAATGGCCGAGAAAAGATTATTGTATGTTGAAAATATTGTATTGCACAGTATTGGGAGGTGGCAGGATGGGGACTTCAAGAAGGTGGGAGAATGATAGAAAAGTAGGAAACTAAGATGTCTATTTGTCAAACTCTGCAGAGAGAAGAGATGGCTGAAAGAAATCATCATGGTGGTCTGGTCTGAAAGGAGAAGATGAGGAAAGAGAACATCTACATCTAAGAAGACGTCACTGGATGTAAGAGGTATGTGGTGCTGTATTAGGCTACTTTCACATCTATGTTAGTGATTCTGGCAGGCTGTTCCAGCAGAGAACAGCCTTCTGGAATTCACTGGATCCGGCACTTCTAGATGCAGAATGCCCGCCGGCCCCATTAACTATAATGGCCTCCGGCAGAGATCACAAATGCCGAGAATCAGCGGGACACAAACTGCTGCATGCCTGAGTTTGTGTCCGGCCAATTTCTTGCATTCTCTGCCAAATCAGTTGGCCGGATCGTAGTGCTGCATGTGTGAAAGCAGCCTTACCCTGTGTGTTTTGTATTGCTGTATGTAATGTTAGGACACCATAGATTAGGTTGAGAATTTGGTTCGGGAAAGGAGGGGGGGGGCAAACACATTCCTTGCACAAGGGCCCTCTGCTGTCTGTGTCCGCCCCTGGATCACATTAAACACCTTCAGCAAAAGAGGGTTAGAGGGACAGGAAACATGTTACAGAATTGGCAGTAAATCCATCTGGCCCAAGTCATTTACCTCCCAGAAGGACCTGGAGTTGTGGGGATAGAAGTTGTGGCACTGAACATTTAAACGGTTCACTTTAATGGGTTTAGTTATAATTTCTTTACAATCAGACTGAGCACTAAGGTTACAGTCATACATGACTCGAAATCTCTTCCATGCATATGAATGGGGTTGTTTCTGTAACATTTGTATGTATTACTTCTAACTCCTTTCAACTGGATAGGACTAATTTTCCACTAAATTTTCACCTTGTAAGCATACATTATACTGTGATGCTGTGTTATGTACTGATTGTGCATCTTTAGGTTCTGAGCTTCTGGAACTGGCGGTGCCTTGGTACTGAGTGGTACCACTCCAATGCCGTATCACAATCGTTGGCAGTGAGTATGGCTGGTTTTAAATCTGTCTGATAGCAGGAGGAGATGTCAATGGCACAGTAAGTTGTGCAACTGGAGTGCTGCACCACAAAACTGATAGGATGGCCAGAGATGAGCAGATAAAAGGGTGTGTTTTGGCACCAAGGGTTACCTTGTATCAGTAAGACTTGCAATTGGCATTCATTGTGGGAGCACCTGTGGGGTGGAGGCCTAGCAGTTTGTTTGTCATAGGAGAGATGGTGGGTCAGAGGATGGAAGATTTAGATTAAATCCAGTGTATTTTTTTACTGAAAGAGTAGATTACATTTTTATTTTTCCTGGTACCATTCTCTCTCCATTTTCTTTTTTTCTTTTAAAACAAGTGTTTGAAACCCTTTTAGTAAGCATCCTCCAGTATCCTTGGGTATGATGCCACAAGGTTTGCACATCTAGATTTTCAGGTCTCTCCAGAGATATTCATTTGGGTTAAAATCAGAACTCTGGCTAAGCCACTCAAGGACATTCACAGAATTGACTTAAAGAGGACCTTTCACCACTTTGAAAAAATGAAACTGCACTATGTACCCGACACTGATGCGAGCAGCGTTGTTTTTTTTCCAAATGGTCCCCCGGTGGCTTCACACGGGCCCCCCGTTCTTCTGTCAGGCTTTATGCTAATTAGCAAGCATCGGGACAGGGAGGAGGAGACTCCCTGTTCCTCAATGGGCGTTGCTTCTGCCTTGCTGTGAGCGCTGTCCAATCAGAGCGGACCGCTCACAGCAGGGTTGAACTCCTTTGGCCCTGCTGTGAGGTACATAGTGCAGTTTCATTTTTTCAAAGTGGTGAAAGGTCCTCTTTAAGCCACTCCTGTGTTGTAGTGGATGTGTGCTTAGGGTCATTATCTTTTTGAAAGATAAACCTTCAGCCCAGTCTGAGGTCTAAAGTTCTCTGGATCGGGGGGCGGAGCTAGCCGCGCTAGGAGATGGACGCTTGATAAGTGAGCTCCTCAGTACAACGCTCATAAAAGCTTTAAATTGGACATTCCATTGCTTACAACATGGGCAAACAGAACAAGGAACGCACCAGGGAGTCCCAGAGCACACCAAGACACAGCAGGGGCCAAGCAGACATGGACAAATTCTTGAAAAAGAAGTTAACTTCGCCGGCAGGCTGCTCCAAGATGGCGCTGGAAGCGGCTGCCGCGCCTGCTGAGTTGGAGGACTCTGATGACGGCAGCTCATGCGCAATGTCGGAGGCACAAGGTGAGCTGGACACCATCCCTATCACCAGAACATTTCTTCGGGAGGCGTTGGCTGAAGCATTTGAGCCGGTATTGAGGGAGCTTGCGGACATCAAGTCCGACATAAAACATATGGGTCACAGAGTTGCGGCCTTGGAAGAAACACACAACGCAGTGATCAAACACAGCATGGCCATGCAATCTAACCTGGAAGAAGTTAGAGACCAGATGAATGCGGCCTTTCTGCATCTTGAAGATCAGGAGAATTGGAGCTGCCGTAAAAACATACGATTGCGAGGCATACCCGAGACAGTCCAAGCAGATGCCATACAAGGTGCTGTCCGCCATATTTTTGCCTCACTATTGGGTCAAGAGAGAGCTGACCAGGTGGTCATTGAGTGGGCCCATAGGGCTCTTAGGCCCAAACCAAATGCGAGCGCTCCACCCAGAGACATTATCTGTGGCCTACTAAATTTTCTAGACACAGCCGCCATTTTAGCCGCTGCTAGAAACAAGGAGGACATACTATATGAAAATAACAAGATTCAATTGTATCAGGATCTGGCGGCAAGTACCCTCGCCAAACGCAGGCTTCTGAAGCCACTTACAGACTTGTTAAGAGCCAAGAAATGCCCACTGAGATGGCTTTATCCTTTTGGCCTCAACACATTAATCAACGGGAAACAGATCAACATTCGCCACCCGGATGACCTTTCAAAAGTGTGGCCTCTTTTACACTCGGAGCCGCTGGATATTCCTTCCTGGCTCCCTCTCTCCGGTAATCTCCAGATTCCACCGTTACCTACTCCAGAAGAGTGGCAAGTGGTCAAGAGATTCAAGTCACCGCAGACCAAGAAATGCCAGAGTGATGCGGCAAAGACATGAACTTTTCCACACAGGGAAGTTTTCACCTTGACCCAACGGGGTCCCCTTCTCAGGGAATATATGTGTACTCAAGTTTCCTCCATGAAGTGTTGAGTATAACTTTCACATCTATAATCTCTTTTGCACTCTACAGGATTTCCTATATATGTGCTATTCACAACCGCCTTGTTCTATAATTTGTTATATATGTCCACCAGGAGGTCTGGTTGGTGGGGGTGGGGGTCTGGTGGCTGAGACTCCAGTTAGCTTGTTTGGTCCCCGGGCCATATGCCTGGGTTACCCGCCTCTACACAGCCAGGCCTCCATTTAGTAGCTGAGCGATGTACTTAGATTGCTTCGGCTATGAGTATTACACTGTTTCTTCCACCCCAATTTACAGCTGCTGTAAACACTATGTTTTTGTATTTAATTGTATTCTATAAGACCTGGACAGGTTTACTTTGTTCTGTATTTAGTTTAATGTTTGGAGTCATAGGGAAGACGGTCTTGACTACTTTTTTCCCACAGGTATTGTGGTCTTTCCTACAAATCTACCACCATGGCACCTATTAAGTTATGTTCCTTAAATGTGAATGGCTTGAATGTTCCCCAAAAAAGGAGTCAGGTCTTTCATATGCTGAGGAGGGAGAGGGCAGAACTGTTATTTTTGCAAGAAACTCATTTTCGCCACGACCATACCTCTACTCTTTTCACTAAATACTATCCCAAATGGTTCCATAGCACTTATTCTTCTGCTTCAAGGGGAGTCTCTATAGGTATTGGTGCAAACACCCAATTTCAGCTTTTGTCCCAATCTATTGATTCTGAGGGCAGGTATGTCTTCCTTAAAGGCTTCTTATGCAACAGGAAGGTGACTCTGGCAAACATATATTCCCCCAATAGACACCAAATTAAATGGCTAGTGGATACACTGAATTCTTTACACGCCTTTAAGGAGGGTCTGCTTATCTTAGGAGGAGATCTGAATGTAGTTTTAGACCACCCTATGGATTCTACCTCTCCTTCCCCAAAATTCTCTACAAAGCAATTGCGCAGGCTTAGAGCTGCACTCTCTGCACATCGGGTTTCAGATGTATGGAGGGTGACTCACCCCAGTGAGAAAGACTTTACTTTCTTCTCAGCGGTACATGGCACCCACCAGCGCTTAGATTACTTATTTATCTCTAATCATTTATTGGAGGCAGTGTCTGCATCCTCTATTGGTCAGATCACGGTCTCAGACCACGCTCCGGTATCTGTCACTTTACAAATGCACGAGATCCCTCCTAAGGCCTGGACATGGAGACTAAATGACACTCTTTTAGAAACTGAAACAGATAGGAGCAAACTGGAAGAGAAACTGAAGGACGTTTTTAGATTGAATGATACTGACGGGATTTCTAGACCTATTCTGTGGGAATCCCACAAGGCTTATATGAGAGGGGAACTGATAGCCTTAGGGGCTTGGGTCCGCAAGAAAAGATCAGCTCAAATTGACTCAATCCTTGCCCAAGTGTCAGCTATGAACAAAATTAACAAGGCAAATCCCTCAGATTCTGTATATGATGATCTAGTACGCTTACGCTTTCAGCTAAAAGGATCTCCTAAATATCAAATCTGCTAAGTCCTTGAGAGCGGTGAGATATAAGGTTTACACACCTCCACTCCTGCCATAGCAGAAGAATTCAATAAGTTCTACTCTAACTTATATGATTTACAAGACACAGATCCTGGTCTCTTAATTCAAAAAACTGACTCTTTCCTCTCATCTCTTAAAGTTCCCACCCTTTCAGATGACATAAGAAGGTACTAGTATCTCCAGTCTCGGAGGAAGAAGCATTGGCGGTAATCTCCAGTGTACCCCCAGGCAAAAGCCCAGGGCCTGATGGCTATTCCATCGCCTATTTCCAAAAGTTCAATAAAATCTTGCTCCCTCATTTTGTTGAGTGGTGTAATTCACTTCTTCAGGGTGGGTCTCTACCACCTCAAGCTTTGATGGCTCACATCACTATCCTTCCAAAGGAGGGGAAAGACCTATCCAAATGTAGCAGTTACAGACCAATCTCATTGCTTAATGTAGATGTCAAGTTATGGGCCAAACTGCTGAGCCTGCGCATTGCTAAAATACTCCCTCTTCTGGTGGGAGAAGAACAAGTGGGATTTGTAAAGGGGCGTGAAGGGAAGCGTAATGTCAGCAGAGTACTACATGCCGTATGCTATGCTAGAAGACATGACCTGCCCCTAGTCTTATTGGGAACTGACTCCGAAAAGGCATTTGATAGAGTCAATTGGTGTTTCATGGAAAGAGCACTCCAACATTTTGGTTTTCCTCCCTCTTTCATAACAGCTATTTTTTCATTATATGGCTCACCCTCGGCTAGAATTTTAGTTAATGGGTTTCTGTCGTCCCCATTCAGCATTTCAAATGGGACCAGGCAGGGCTGCCCTCTCTCTCCTACGCTGTTCGTACTGGCCCTAGAGATGTTACTGCAAAAGATTCGTGACTCCCGGGAAATAAGGGGACTACAGGTTGGGGGTTATAGGCACTCCTTAGCAGCATTTGCAGATGATTTGTTGCTCTTTGTCACAAACCCAGGGGTATTCCTGCGGCACTACGTATTTTTGAGGAATACGGGGAGATATCTAATTTTAAGATTAATTATGATAAATCGGAGATATTAAATGTCTCAGCTTCCTCGTCTTGTATCTCCACACTGAAGCAATCTACATCATTTCAGTGGCCCAAAGAGGCAATTAAACACCTTGGCATCATGATTCCCTCAGTGCCTGACCATATTTATAAACTGAACTACACCAAGCTTTTTACCAAGATCAAAGGTTTTTTGAAATCCATAAAACTCCCTTACTTATCTTGGCTGGGTAGGAAGAAAATCCTGTTCACTTATGTACTCCCTCAGATCTTATATGTTCTGAGGAGTATTCTGATATCACTTCCTAATACATATTTTTCAGATTTCAAGAACCTCTTTTCCTCATTTTTATGGGCTAACAAGAGACCACGACTGTCCTATACTCAACTTATAGCAAAGACAAAGAAAGGTGGTCTCTCTCTCCCTGATCTGCATACTTACTTGCATGCTATCCAACTAGAGAGGTGGGTTGAATTAGCTAGACCTTCAAACACTGCATTGTATGCAGACATGGAGAGAGCTTTGATGGTCAATGATTTACTACACTTGTTGTGGGTAAAAAACCCCACAATACCAGACTCCTCTATAACTAGAGTTCTTACTCGGTGTATGGTCCGGTACTGTGGGAAAACACAAGCTCTTCATATGTCCTCTGAACGTCTTTCACCACTGGCACCTGTCTCAGCCTTACCCTTTTTTCTCAATCCTAGGCACAAGGGAAAACATTACAGTGTGACATTCAATGCAGAATCTTAATATTGCCGAGCTTTTAAAAGCTCCGGATAGGAATGCATGTATACTGTCACAGCTTGAGAGAACCTTGGGGATGCAGTTGTCTTATATGGTGACTATAGATGTAGATGCATATATAAAGCAATTTAGCAAGGTTTATACATCTCCATACCCTGACCCTACATGGCTGGAAAATTACGTCCTGCTCTCAACATCTCCACCCAAATGCTTGTCTTTGCTGTACACTCATCTCATCCACGAGACAACATCAGTTAAACCCCTTTTCTTAAGGGAGTGGGAGAAGGAACTCCAGGTCTCTTTGTCAGAGGATGACTGTAAATTTATACTCCAACACTCACATGGGTTTTCTAACTGTGTGCAGATCCAGGAGAATTCCTTCAAGGTTCTCTCACGTTGGTATAGAACACCTGATTACCTATTTAAGGCCCATATTCTGCCAGATGCTTTGTGTTGGAGATGTCAGGGAGAAAGAGGCACTATACTCACATATGGTGGTCCTGCCCTAAACTCGCCGCCTTCTGGAAAGAGGTAGCGGCACTGATTAATAAAATCTGTGACACGAATTTATCCCTCTCCCCGACATTGGTATTGTTATGGTGTCCCCAAACACACTTTAAACCCTCAGCCAGAAACTTGGCCACACACCTTTTAACTGCAGCCAAATATATCAACCCAACAAAATGGAGGGACTCTGAACCGCCAACTATCTCTTCCTGGCTAGATAAGGTACATCAGATTTGTCGCATGGAGGATATGGTTGGTTGGGAACGGAATAACCGTTTGGCCTTCTTATCACTATGGCAACCTTGGCTGACATATTACCAGAAACACCTTGACTCGACGCTCACAACCAACCCCTAAAATGATTAAGCATAAACCCATTTGCATGTACTCTTTGGTAAAATATGATGATCATACCACTGTACTGAATGTAATGAACATTTATAAAACTGTAACTGTCTTGCCTGGACTCCAGTGTTGTTATGTTTTGAATGTTTATTATAAATATTCTGTACAAGATCTATTTTAAAAAAGTTCTCTGGATCAGGTTTTCATTAAGAATCTCTGTACTTTGCACAAGAAAATCTTGTTTATTACAGTCGATGAGTCCTCTAAGTGCTTTTTTACAAATTTTCATGTATCTTTTACTGAGGAGAGGTTTCTTTCTGACCACTGTGCCATAAAGCCCAGATTGCCTAGATTGGTGAAATACTGCAGTGTTTTTTGACCTTCTGGATGATTCTCCCGTCTGTACATAAAATCTTTGACATGACCAGAGTGACCATAAGTTTCTTGGTCACCTCTCTTACCATGGCCCTTTTCCCCTCAATTGCTTAGTTGTGTGGTGGATGGGGGGCAGCTCTAGGAAGAGTTCTGGTTGTTTCAAACGCCTTCTGTTTAAGATTTATGGAGGCCACTGTGCTCTTGGGAACTTTCGGTGTAATAGAGATTTGTTTGTACCCTTCTCCAGATCTTTGCCTCCACACAATCCTGTCTCAGGCAGTTCTTTCCTCCTCATGGTTTGGTTTTTGCTCTGATATGCATTGTTAGCTGTGAGATTTTATTATAGACAGATCATGTCCAATAAACTGAATTTATCCCACTCCAATCAAGGTGTAGAAACATCTTAAAGATAAGCAAGAGAAACATTCCCCTCTTATTCACTTTGTTTTTGTACTGTGAATGCTGGGAATTCTCTTCACGCAATTCTGCTTTTAAGAGATTGCGTCATTCATGCCACGTGGGGCTGTATCCCCAGTATTGTATAAATAAACATTCAGGATCTTATACAGATACCCTGTTTGACTTGAGTTATATTATAAAACAGTATGTCTTAAGCCATTAGTTCATGATCTGGCTTAAAACTTCCAAGAAATTCCCAAACAGGAAATCATTAGTGGTAGGACATGCTCTGGAAAGAACATGAAATAAAACATTGAGGGTTACAGTTAAATGAAAGGGTTTACTAACTTATAATATCACCTTGCATCGCTCTTGGATTATGGTCTGTAAATCAATATATCACTAATAAAACTTTTGATTTCATGTACAGTGCCTTGAAAAAGTACTCATACCCCTTGAACTTTTCCACATTTGTTCACGTTACATCCACAAATTTAAATGTATATTTGGGGGGATTTTATGTGATGATTTTTTTAGAGCAAGTATGTGTAAAGTGAAACGAAAATTATACACAGTTATGAAAATTTTAAATTAATAAAAATCTGGAACGTGTGGTGTACGTTTGTATTCAGCTCCCCTGAGTCAACATTTTGTAGGACCACCTTGCAATTACAGCTGTAAGTCTTTTGGGTTATTTCTCTACCAGCTTTGCACCTAAAGCATCTAGAAGCTTTGCACTCATTTCAGCCATTCATATGTATCTCGCCACGCTCTGGTGGAACTGCAGCGTCAAAACGGTCTTCCACCACACCGCTTAATAGGTGACGTGCCGACCCGGTGGAATTCCACTCTTCATATGTTGCAGCGCCTCCTAGAGCAGCGTAGAGCAGTGGACGATTTTGTCTAGCAGCAGCCAGAATCTTCCACCATTAGGAGCAGGTGCGGCTTTGATTTCCGGAAGTGGAGGCTGGTCCGAGATGCCTGCACTGTTCTAAGGCCCTTAGAAGAAGCCACCAAATTGGTCAGCCAGGACAGATGCGGTATGAACGACATAATTTCAATAATACTGGTGCTGGAAAAGACACTCACGCTCATGCAGCAGGGGGCAATGGGGGAAGGAAATCCTGGCCATTTGTCTACCCGCCATGCTGTCACTGTAGGGGAGCCCCAACGTTAAAGTTCCCTTGCGGAGCAGGAGGAGGATGAGGAGCTTCAGTTAGAGGAGGGGGGAGAGGAGGAGGATTTTAATAAGGGTGATGATGACCAGGAGGAGGAGGAGGAGACACAGGTGGAGGCTGAGGATGATGAGACTTTCAGGGACACAGCAGTTTCTCAGAGAGAGGCTGAGATGGAAAGAAGTGGCCTCTCAGGCACGCTGGGCAGGATGGCGAGTTGTATGCTCACATGCTTACGCACTGACAAGCGTATCCTAAACATAAAGCAGACTGATGAATACTGTCTGGCGATGCTTCTGGACCCGCGGTATCAATCCAACATAGGGGATTGTTTTCTTCCCCAGGAAAGGGAAGAGAAATTAGTCTCATTGCGGGAGAAGCTATGTAGTAACCTGGCCAGAGCTTTCAGCCAGCCCCAGCCTGCTGCCAGCATGTCTGAGAAGGAGGTCCAGCCGAGTAATCCACCTTCTGCCACAACCAGCAGCAGACAGTTAAGCCTAATTAGTATGATGCAGGATTTTTTCTCTGTAGGCTCCCAACAGCTGCAGCCAAGTGAGCAGGCCCAGATCACCCGCCTCAATGAACAGGTTCAGGCGTACCTGCAGTCTAGCTCACAAAGCTTCTTCTCAGACCCCCTGGACTTCTGGGCAGGCAGATTACAACAGTGGCCGGAACTGTCCCACTATGCACTAGGGATTCTTTCCTGCCCAGCCTCAAGTGTCATGTCAGAGAGGGTTTTTAGTGCTGCTGGGGAGGTGGTGACACCCAAAAGGACAAATCTGTCACCGGGCAGTGTTCAAAAAAATACCTTTATAAAAATGAATAAAGGCTGGATTACATCTGAATTTCATACTCCTCTTGCTGATGCTGGTGGTGATTAGATCAGGCCTTGCAGGACAGAATAGTCTGAATGTCTTCCCACTGTTGCTGTCAGCCGGGCCATCATTTTACAGCCAAATGTCTTGTGTCATGTCATGGGCTGTGCGAACCGAAGTCTCCAAAACCCTATTTCAAAACCAAACACTGTTGTCTACCTCCGCCTCCGTTTTCTACGCTTAGTAGGAGAGTACTGTTGTTAATTAACGTTAACTAATAGTTTCATTTAGTATTTGTTAAGTTTGTTTGGAGCCTCAGCCTTTTAGTCCCCCCTCTCCAAAAAAAATAAAAATATAATATATATATATGTGTTATATATACTTAAAAAATACATTTTTTTACACTGCCTCTGCCTCCCGTA
>ONZH01002429.1:0-36196 GCA_900303285.1 Rhinella marina | reverse complement strand
TTTATTATTGTTTTTGGCTCCATTATTTCTACCCACAGTGACTCCACATCTTCATGTCCCTCACTTATATCTTCCCGCAGTGTGGGCTTTAGACAGGACTTTACATAAAGGCAGACCCCTCCCCCTCTCCGGTTTTGGCGATCCTTTCTAAAAAGACTGTAACCCTGTACGTTAACTGCCCAGTCATAGGTATCATCCAGCCATGTCTCAGTTATTCCCACTATGTCATAGTCCTCCTCACACATCACTAATTCCAGTTCACCAGTTGTGGGCGATTTGTGCACATAAGGACTTGTTGCTCATCAACAGAACCTCGAGCTCCTTGACATTGTGGACCAGGAATTTGCAGAACCCTGTGGGCAGCATGTGTTTGGTCTTCTTGTTGCTACCGTATCCAATGTTGGGCAATATAGATACGCAGGTAATATTATTTTTCACACCTATCCCAAAAAAAAAATTTACGCAAATAAAACTGGAAACTGTAACTGGAGAGAGGGCCTGTAGGTGGACCTCCGGAAAAATTGTTTGGAGAGAGGGCCTGTAGGTGCACCTCTGGAAAAATTGTTTGGAGAGAGGGTCTGTAGGTGGACCTCCGGAAAAATTGTTTGAAGAGAGGGCCTGTATGCGGCCCTCCTGAAAAATTGTGGTAAAAGAGTGCCAGTTGGACCTCTAAAAAATGGCGTTTTTTTTAGTCAGCGTTAGGCAAAGACGACAAGGAGGAGGAGGAGGAGAAGGAGTAGAGAAGAGGAATCGGATACATAAGTAATGTTAATCTTTAGCTGCTTTCCCCCGGAGGAGACTTGAATTCCGGTGAAATCCAGGCTTTGTTCATTTTAATAAGCGTCAGCCTGTCAGCGCTGTCAGTTGACAGTCGTGTGCGCTTATCGGTGATGACACCACCAGCTGCACTGAATACCCGCTCTGACAGCACGCTAGTGGCAGGGCAGGACAGCACCTCCAAGGCATACAGCGCCAGTTCAGGCCACGTGTCCAGCTTTGAAACCCAGTAGTTGTATGGAGCAGAGTGATCGCTACGGACGTTGGTATGGTCAGCTAGGTACTCCCTCACCATCTTTCTATACAGCTCCCCCCTACTCTGCCTAGACTGGGGACAGGTGACAGTGTCTTGCTGGGGTGACATAAAACCGGCAAAGGCCTTGGAGAGCGTTCCCCTGCCAGTGCTGGACAAGCTGCCTGCTCGCCTCCTCTCCCCAGCTACTTGGCCCACAGAACCATGCCCTCTGCCACTAGCGGCGTCAGATGGGAAAAATTGTTTCAGCTTGTGCACCAGGGCCTGTTGATATCTATTCACTATCATACTCCTTTCATCTGCAGGGATGGGGGTGGAAAGGTTCTGCTTGTACCGTGGGTCCAGGAGAGTGAACACCCAGTAATCGGTGTTTGAAAAAATTCTTCTAACGCGAGGGTCACGGGATAGGCAGCCTAACATGAAGTCTGCCATGTGCGCCAGAGTCCAAACACGCAAGAATTCCCTCTCCTCACTGGCCTGACTCTCCATTTCCTCCTCCTCCTCCTCCAAGTTCTCCCCTTCAGCCCATACACGCTCAAGAGTTAAGGACTGAGCACTGGTACCCTCTACTGTCTCGCCGACATTCTCCTCCTCTTCTTCCTCATCCTCATCCCCCTCCTCCGATATGCGCTGAGAAACAGACCGGAGGGTGCTCTGGCTATCAAGCGACGTATCTTCCTCCACCGTCTCTTGTGACAAGCGCAAAGCATCCGACTTGATGCTGAGCAGTGAGTTTTTCAACAGGCAAAGCAGCGGGATGGTGAGGCTGATAATGGCAGCATCGCCGCTGACCATCTGTGTTGACTCCTCAAAGTTGCTCAACACCTGGCAGATATCAGACATCCACGTCCACTCCTCATTGTAGACTTGAGGAATCTGAGTGACCTGACTACCAGTTCTGGTGGAAGTTGACATCTGGCAGTCTACAATCGCTCTGCGCTGCTGGTAAACTCTGGATAACATGTTTTATGTTGAATTCCATCTCGTGGGCACGTCGCACAACAGTCGGTGAGCGGGCAGTTGTAGGCGGCGCTGCGCTGCGCTGCCCTGAGAGCGGCAGTATCTGTGGTCGACTTGCGGAAATGCGCACAGATGCGGCGCACCTTGGTGAGCAAATCAGACAGATTGGGGTATGACTTGTGGAACCGCTGAACTATGAGATTGAACACGTGGGCCAGGCATGGCACATGTGTCAGTCTGCCGAGTTGCAGAGTCGCCACCAGGTTACGCCCGTTGTCACACACAACCATGCCTGGCTTGAGGTTCAGCGGTGCCAGCCACACATCGGTCTGCGCCGTGATGCCCTGTAACAGCTCTTGGGTGGTGTGCCTTTTGTCACCTAAGCTCAGCAGTTTAAGCACCGCCTGCTGGTGCTTACCCACGGCACTGCTGCTGCGCCTAGAGCTACCGACTGAAGGCGCCGTGCCCACGGATGGTAATTCGGTGGAGGAGGAGGGGTCAGAGGAGGAGGAGGAGGCATAGTACGTCTGAGAGACCGTGACCGAGGTAGGCGCCGCAATCCTCGGTGTGGGCAGTACATGAGCGGCCCCAGGGTCATTCTCGGTCCCAGCCTCCACCAAGTTAACCCAATGTGCCGTCAGTGACATATAGTGTCCCTGCCCGGCAGCACTTGTCCACGTGTCCGTGGTTAGGTGGACCTTCTCAGAAACAGTGTTGGTCAGGGCACGGATGATGTTCTGTGACACGTGCTGGTGTAGGGCTGGGACGGCACATCGGGAAAAATAGTGGCGGCTGGGGACGGAATACCGAGGGGCAGCCATCGCCATGAGATTTCGAAAGGCCTTGGTCTATACCAGCCTATAGGGCAGCATCTCCAGGCTAAGCTATTTGGAGATGTGGACTTTGATGGCTTGGGCATGTGGGTGGGTGGAACTGTATTTCCTCTTGCGCTCCAGCGTCTGCTGTAAAGACAGATGAACGCTGCGCTGGGACACGTTGGTGGACACTGTGGAGGATCGTGGAGGCGAAGGTGTGTTTTTCCGGCGGGAGGCGCTCGTGCCGGGGTCCTGGGCAGGGGGTTGACTAGCAGAGGCAGCGAGTGACGCAGGGGGTTGACTAGCAGAGGCAGCGAGTGACACAGGGGAAGGAGCAGTGGTGTGACCCGCAGGAGGTGGTGAACGGCCTTGGTTCCATTGAGTGGGGTGTTTAGCACTCATATGCCTGCGCATGCTGGTGGTGGTTAGGCTAGTAGTGGTGGCACCCCTGCTGATCCTGGTGTGGCACAGGTTGCACACCACAGTCCGTCGGTCATCCTCACTTTCTTTAAAGAACCTCCAGACTTGCGAACATCTAGGCCTCGCCACGGGAGCTTCACTACGTGAAACAGTTGCTGCTGATGCAACAGCTCTGGCCCTGCTTCTCCCTCTGGCCACACCACTGCCTCTTACAACCTGTTCTGGTGCAGCACTCGCCTCTGCCTCAGAAGCAGTGTCTTCACTCGGCATATCAACCCAGCTTGGGTCAGTCACCTCGTCATCCTCCGATTCCTCAGTCTGCTCCCCCCTCGGAATTCCTCCCCTAACAACAACTTCACCACTATCTGACAACCGTGTCTCCTCATCGTCTGACACCTCTTTTCAAACTTCTTCCACTAACTCAACATTGTCATCATCATCATCACCCACAGACTGCGACAGTTGGAAAACTTGGGCATCTGGAACGAGGTCAGCAGCAACCTGAGAAGTGGTTTGTGACTCTGGGAAGGGTCCAGAAAACAGTTCCTGAGAGTATGCCAGATCGCATTCCAAATTTTCCTGGGAGGGGGCAGACTGGGTGATAGGAGGTTGAGGTGGAGGAGCCAGAGGAGTGCTCCCTTGGGTAACGTGGGTGGACTGCGTGGAAGACTGACTGGTGGACAAATTACTTGAAACATTGTCCGCAATCCACGAGATCAGCTGTTCGCACTGTTGTGGTTTCAACAGTCCTCTACCACATGTCCCTGTAAGTTGAGACATGAAGCTAGGGAGTGTAACTCTGCGGAGTTCCCCTGCTCCCTCATCAGGAGGTACTGTCTCACCCTGCCCAGGACCACGGCCTCTGCCCCCTGCAGTAATTGAATGCCCATGCCCTCGTCCTAGACTCTTAGCCCTGGGGTTCAACATTTTCTGCATATAAGTGTATGATATAAAAAAAATAAATAAACGGGCCTGGTGTACTGAAACCCACAAACTTGTTCAGTCTGGTTTAATTAAGTGACGTACAGAAAGTGTCACCTGGACAGAATATACGGATTGGAGTGAGTGTGCTGAACTGTGACAAACAGAAAGGTTACACGCAGCTGTGTGAAATGGATTTGTATCACTCAGCTAAAACAGCAAATACAACTAACTATTTTTATATATTTTTTTTTAATTTTTTTTTAGTTTTGTTTTTTTGGAACGTGACGTGCAGAAACTATCGTAGAACTGACTGACACCCTAATGACGGTGGCTATTTAGACTGCGATTCATACAAATGTCGCACAGAGATTTTTAGGATCAAGCTGTATACGTTATTGGTAGCAAATGACTTGGTTGTATTGTGTGATGTACAGAAAGTGTCACCTGGACATAATATACGGATTGGAGCGAATGTGCTGAACTGTGACACACAGAAAGGTTACACAAAGCTGAGTAAAATGGATTTGTATCACTGAGCTAAAACAACTAAAAAACTAATTTTTTTATATATATATTTTGTTTTTTATATTTTGTTTTGGATTTTTGTTGTTTTGGGAACGTGACGTGCAGCAACTATCGGAGACCTAACTCACACCCTGTTAACGGTGGCTATTTAGACTGCGACCCAGACAAATGTCGCACAGAGATTTTTTTGGATCAAGCTGTATACGTTATTGGTAGCAAATGACTTGGTTGTATTCTGTGACGTACAGAAAGTGTCACCTGGACAGTATATACGGATTGAAGCGAGTGTGCTGAACTGAGACACACAGAAAGGTTACACGCAGCTGAGTAAAATGGATTTGTATCACTGAGCTAAAACAACTGACAAACTTATTTTTTTTTATTTTATTTTTTTTAGTTTAGTTTTTTTTGGAACGTGACATGCAGAAACTATCGTAGATCTGACTGACACCCTACTGACGGTGGCTATTTAGTCTGCGAACCAGACAAATGTCGCACAGAGAGTTTTCTGGATCAAGCTGTATACGTTATTGGTAGCAAATGACTTGGTTGTTTTCTGTGACGTACAGAAAGTGTCACCTGTACAGTATATATGGATTGGAGTGAGTCAATGCTGAACTGTGACACACAGAATGGTTTCACACTGCTGTGTGCAATGGATTTGTATCACTGAGATATAACATAATAAGGGGGGGGTTATATATGGCGATAGCTGCACTACTAGTGCCAGCCAGCCAGCCAAGCCAGGAGACAAAAAGAAAATTTCTTCTAGCCCTTAGAAGGGCTGTTGGGTTCTTTGTGGGTGATTCCTGCCTAACAGAGAACTAAATTCAGGCCCTAACACTGTCCCTGAAACGCAGCAGCTCTATCCCCAACGACATCCAGACGGCATCTGAGCCGAGCACCGCGGCCAGTCACTAGTATATTCCAGGGTCACCTGATCAGGCCAGCCAACCCCTGCTATCGACATGTAAGGGCCCCACGTGATGCTGGGTGTACCGTAGAGTCTCCTGGCTTGTGATTGGTTGTGTTTATAGGCGCCAAAAAAGCACAATGCGGAAGTTGCCATTCCCTCGAGTATGGCGAGATACTCGTCGGAGCAGCGAGCACTTACGAGTACCCTAATACTCGAACGAGCACCAAGTTCGTACGAGTATGCTCGCTCATCTCTAATAACGAACCATTAACCCAAATCAAATAAGAGTGGGGGTGGGGGGGTGTAGGGGCGGGGGGGTGAAGGTCAATAGCTTTATTGGGGATTCTATATATAAGGACGATAATTATCCTACAGCTACATTCCTGTGTGCCAAGAAATATAATGAGCGATCTGTAGTGCAAGTGCCTAAGTGCGATCTGGTAAATAGGTGGTATCATAGCCTCTAAATTTGGACCACAGAGACCATATCCGAAGGAATGTCGGCATAGTATGTTTTTCCCATGCTGTCAATTGCTCAAAGCGGAAAATTTGATCCACCCTCACCTTCCAATGGGATGGGCTGGGTGATGTATCTGATTTCCAATGTTGAGCAATTATAATCCTAGCGGAAGCTAATAACGGATGTAGGAGTGCTCTGATATCCCTAGACACCTTCAATCCTGTGTATAATCCCAAGAGAGTCACCTTCGGAGATTCGGGCAGATTAATACCACATAACTTAGAGATATCAGTCAATATCTCCTTCCAGTAGCCAGTAACACCAGAGCACCCACACCAAATATGAAGAAAAGAACCTCTTTCCGAGAGACACCTCCAGCAAATATCAGATGTCTGAGGGAAAATACGATTTAGATGTACTGGAGTGTAACGCCATCTGGTTAATATTTTAAAGTAATTCTCTTGGAATTTCACACATCTGGAGATTTTCCCCGTCTGAGCTAGTAATATTTTGACCTCTTCTTTAGAAAACTGTATCCCGCAATCTCTTTCCCATTTATCAATAAACCAAGGGTTGTGCTTTTGTTGTGTGGGCATCAGCATGGAGTAAATTGCGGAGATTTTCTTTTTCGGGTCACGGGTTTGGAGGACCATAAGCTCAAATTTAGTTTTGGTCGAACTGGTTAAGGCAGCGAGGTTTGCAGTATTGAAGTATGATGTCATGTGGTGGACATGAAAGGTGGAAAGGCCTGATAATTTAGGATATTGTTGGAGAGCTTCTGCAGATGGAGTCGTCAGAATAGAACCCGTTGAATCCCAGATATCCAGTAGGGGGGCTGAAAGGGATGCATGTGAGTTAGGTACCGTATCTCTGAACGTAGCATGTGAGTCCATGAGGACATCCCCTACCTTCATGATCTCTAGAGGGTGAGAAAGTAATTTTACCTTAATGCCTTCAGTTTTCCACATCGTGATGGTCACTTTGGTAATCTCATTCTGTTTGTCCATAGAATGTCTAGTCCAGTGTTTAAGAGATAATAGCAAAGATCTGATGGGGATTGTCGACATGGCCATTTCAGCTTGAATGTCTAGTCTATCAGTGGGAGCTCTCAAAAGGTCTAGACATCTCGATCCATGAATAGCTTTGTAATAAGTTTTAAAATCGGGTATGCCCAAACCTCCTTTAGTTGGATGTTGAATCAGATATTTATGCGCCAATCTTGGCCTTTTTTTTACTCCATAAAAAGGCAGAGAGGGAGGAGTTTAGTTTATTAAAGAATATGTCTGGCAGCTTGATAGGCAGCACTTGAAGATAATATAATACCTTTGGTAAGACGATGGTCTTAATCAATGTGCGTCTACCAAACCACGAGACATATGGTATGTCCCAGGACTGTAATAAAGATAATATGTCTGAGTGGAGGCCCTGAAAATTTGCCTTATATAAGGAGGAGATCTCTGGGGTGATGTTAACTCCCAAAAATTTAATAGAGGATGGGGACCATGAAAAAGGGTACTTTCTCTGCAATTCCAACCCCATCTGCCTTGGTAATGATACATTTAATATGTGGGATTTAGTAAAATTGATTTTGAAGTTAGAAAGTTTGCCAAAATGATCAAAAGCAGACATAAGTTCAGGGAGTGCCTCTGACGGGTTTGAAAGAAATAGAAGAACATCATCCGCAAAAGCTGCTAATTTGTGTTCTGTGCTTCCCAACATAATCCCTTTAATGCTAGTAATCTCTCTGACAGCTTGTAAAAAGGAATTGATTGTTAATACAAATAAAATAGGCGAAAGAGGACAGCCTTGCCTTGTTCCATTACTAATTGTAAATGTAGGAGATAGAGTCTCATTCACCCATATGCGTGCTGTCGGGTTATGATATAGCGCCATTATTGCGGAGATGAGGCACACTGGAATACCAAAACGGGCTAAGACTCTGTTCATAAACAGCCAATTGACCCTATCAAATGCTTTTTCCGCGTCAGTACTGAGAAGCACCAATGGTGACGTGGAAAATTTAGCGTGTTGGATTATATGTAACAGCCTATGTGTATTCATCTTCCCCTCCCTGCCGGGTACAAAACCCACCTGTTCTGGATTGAACAAGTGGGGAAGAAATTGGGGCAAAAATTTTCACATCATAGTTCAATAATGAAATGGGGCGGTAACTGGTGCAAGAGGAGATATCTTTACCTTCCTTAGGGAGTATAGTAATATTTGCCATAAGCGTTTGTTCAGGGAAAGTAGAGCCAGATAGGGTCGAATTGCAGAGTTTTAATAGTGGAGGAAGTAATGTAGAGCTAAAAGTTTTATAATACCTAACTGATAGGCCATCTGGACCTGGGGCTTTATTTATGGGGGAGTGCTTTAGGGCTGTCTCTAATTCCATCAAGGTGAAGGGGGATGATAGAGCTGCAGCCTGGTCCTGAGATAATTTGGGAGGGTTGAGGGATGAGAGCCAGCTATCAATATAACTTTCAGTGCGTAGTTGGTTTCCTGAGGGAGAAAGGGTATCTAAATTGTAAAGCTCCGTATAGAATTCCGTGAACCTCTTAGCTATGAGATCTGTGGTTTTAAGTAGGGTACCTTCCTTAGATTTAATGTGAGGAATGAAAGATTTAGCTTTCCTCTTTTTTATTTGGGAGAGAAGGAGTTTAGAAGCTTTGTCCCCATGTGCATAGTATTTATGTTGGGATGACATAAAAAGTTTTGCCGTGTAAGAGTTTAGCAGGTTTTTCAGGTCATTCCTAGTTGTTGTAAGTTGGTCCCAGAGGGTCTGCGTTTGTGATAGCTTGTGGGCCTGTTCAAGTCCCTGTATTTTTTGGTACAAATCAGTGATGGCTTTCTGTCTAGTTTTATTTATATAGGCACTTAGACCTATAAAATGACCTCTGATCACTGGTTTGTGTGCTTCCCACAGTGTCCCATTAGATATATCAGGAGTAGAGTTTTGGAAAAAATATTCTTCCAGAGCGGCATTGATTTTTTCCTTATGACATTGTTTGTCCAGCAGTGTATTATTCAGCCGCCATGTGAATTCCTTTTTAGGAAGCCCCACTAAGCTAAGATCTAGAAATATTGGAGCATGATCTGATAGAGTAATATTCCCTATTTTAGCATTTTTACAGAGGTGTAAGTGGTTCGGTGGGACAAAGAGATAGTCTAATCTAGAATAGCATTTGTGTGGGTCAGAATAGAAAGTAAAATCTCTACCTTGTGGATTAAGAGTTCTCCAAACATCAGCTAGGGAGAAATCTGCTATTTTATAGCGTAGTTTTTGCAATGCAAGATAGCTAATTGTGGTGCTAGTGGAAGAGGAGTCTAAGTCTGGCTGCATAGATGTGTTAAAATCACCTCCTAATATAATACATCCTTCAGCAAAGGACCTGAACAGGTCTAGTATGTTACAGAGCCACGAGATTTGATTCGTATTGGGGGCATACACATTTCCGAAAGTGTAGATCTGATTTCCAATCATGCCCTTCAGAAAGATGTATCTCCCCTCTGGATCAATCAGAGAAGAACGCACCGCAAAAGAAACGTTCCTATGGAAGGCAATACTAACCCCTTTTGAGGCTGAGGATGTGGAGGTACTATGGTACCATTGAGAGTATGATAAGTGCTGTAGTCTAGGGACGTGTTTATCTCGGAAATGCGTTTCCTGTAAAAGGGCCACTCCTACCTTTTCTTTAAGAAGAAATCCATATATTTGACTTCTCTTTTCCAGTGCGTTCATTCCCTTCACATTGAGAGAACACAGAGTTAGTTCAGCCATGGACCCAGATGGTAGCGAGGTTTTTTGCTGCTATATAGGAAAACACAGGCAGTGATGAGCATGTGGCCAGAGAGATGGGGTTAACATCCTTTCTACTCATATCCATTGATTTGGTGATAGGAGAAGGGCAGTCTGAGGGAACAAGGGAGGAGAGAGGGATAGGAGGGGGTAAATACATAACCATAAACATAAACCAGCTTAAATCCCAAAATGAAGATATTGCGAGCTTAATATGAATTCTTCGTAAACAGTAAGAAGAAGAATAACTATTGAACCAAGTGGGGGTGAAAACTTCCATCAGAGTAGCCTCAACCCGTATCTCAGGCTATCTAGGAGGGAAGATGGGTGAAAAAAAAACACATCCCAAAACTAAAAGGATATTATCACTATACACGGAGAGAGAGACTACAATTGTTAGAGAAAAATAGGGAAAATAGGTGAACTAGAGCTTCCCACCAACTAGTCAGGAATAAATGCGCGACATCCCCTAGACATCATCTCATAACCATTAATTATTGCGGAATCGCAAAGAGAGGATCGGTAAGTGCAAAAATAGAAGAAGAAAATAAAAGTAGACAGATGTCTAAGAGCATGGAAAGGAAGAAAAGAGAAAAGGAAAGCAAAAGATCAAAAAGAAAAACGTCACTGTTTTGATCCTGCCCTTTCTGGTGAAGTCTTGGTATCGGTCATCCAGCAAAGTCCATCTGCGTGGGGTTTTGTATATGAAGTCTCCTCGGTGTCATCCTGGAAGGTGTGTTTCTTTCTCTTTGAGCTTTCGCGGAGTGAACTGGAGTCCAGGGAGCCAACTGTGGTAAGGGTGGTAAATCCGCAATATTTTGAGCCGGGCACCAATCCTGGATATCTAATTCCTCAATGTCCAGCATCTTATAGGCTTGCTGTAAATCCGTAAATGAGCAAATGATAAGTTTGCCAGTAAACAGAATGGATGCAACCACCTGTAGGTTATATTTCTCCGTCTTAAGATGTCTAAGAGAGGACGCAGATTGTTGCATTTCTTCAGCGTCATGGGTGAAAGGTCCTGATATATAGTGATACTAGCCGCTTCATATTCAATCTTAGGCGTTTTCCTAGAAGCGGCAAGGATTTTTTCTTTTGCCTGGTAGTTGGTCATGCGACATATCACATCTCTTGGGGCCTCATGTGGTTTTGGCGCTGGGCGGAGAGCCCTGTGGGCTCTATCCATGGAGAGGTCCCCTGGATCTGGGCCTAGGAGAGCAGTGAATATAGATTGCAACATGGGCATAACGTTGTCCGGTAGCACAGATTCCGGAAGCCCCTTAAGCCGCAAGTTATTTCTGTTCCCTCGATTTTCTTGGTCTTCCACCAATGAATAAAGAAAATTCACATGCGCTTGACAGTTATCCAAGTTGGATGAGATTGAGGAGTTAAACTCGATCACCGCTGTTTGTGAGGTCTCAAGAACCTCCATTCTGCTGTGCATCTGACGCAAGTCCTGTCTCATATCCTTCATCTCTTTTATTAGAGGTTCTAGCGAGGAGGTGAGAAGAGACTTAAGATAAGATTTGGATATAACCTGATCCTCACCCGTCTGCGATTCCTCTGCGTCGCTATCTCCCTGAGGCTCTGAACCGTCCCCTCCCGGGTCTAAGGTCTCGTGTCTCTTTGCAGGCGCCATCTTGGAGGGTTGCGGTGCCGGCGTTCCCGTCTGTCTTCTCATAAATCTCTCGATTTCTCCCTGCGTAGAGGACGATTTTTGCGAGGTACCATGTTCCCTCGACTTGTCTCTCCCCGTCTTGCCCATTTTTCTCGGGTGTAGTAGCTGTGATAAGGCCTGGGATCGGTGGCTAGCAGCAGAGCTCAGGCAAACGTGTGCATCCGGCTCAGCCGCGAAACTCCGCCCCCACTCTTGATATCTTTTCACGACACACATAAACATTAAATGAAACATACCCAGTGAACCTGGGTCCTTCTGCTATTGAGGAATTGTTTAGGGTATGTTTGCTCAGGTGTTCCTTTTTAAGGTAATGTGTCTTTTTGTAGTTCAAAGGGGAATCATCAATTCTCCAAATCCCATTGTAAGAATAAAAATAATTCAGTACTAAAAAAGTGACAACAATTCTGGAATATGGTTTGAAGATCTAGAAAAATACTTTTTTATTCACTTTGTCTATAGATTATTAAACCATTGTCATAAATTACACATTTTTGGTTATTTCCTGTAGAGATTTTTTGATTTCCTTATTTCTCAGACTGTATATAATGGGATTGATGAGTGGAGTAAATACAGTATACAGCAGTGATAGAATTTTACTCTGGCTCCAGCTTTGGCCTCCTTTGGGAGAATAATAAACACTTAGTAGAGTAATGTAAAATATGGAGACCACAGTGAGGTGGGCACTACAGGTGGAGAAGGCTTTACGTCTACTGATATTGGACTGGAACCGTAAGATAGTGACAATAATATTAACATAAAATATTATTGTTATGATGGGAATCAACAGTATTAAGAAACATACTACATAGACCTCTAACTCAATAGTGTAAGTATTAGTACAGGCAATTTCTACTAACGGAACAACATCACAGAAAAAATGGTTAATGATATTTGGTCCACAAAATGTCATCATCAATATTGTTAAGCTTTCAGTCAATGCAAGGGAAAAAGCTAACACCCAACACATGGAGGTCAATATCAAACAATTGGCCCTTGTCATAATAGAAGAGTAACGGAGGGGATTACAGATGGCCACATATCTGTCATAAGACATCACAGTGAGGAGGAAACAGTCAGATCCTTCTGAGGCACAGAAGAATAAAAACTGAGTGACACAACCAATAAAAGTAATGGTCCCCCCATTATTCAGTAGGATGTGGAGCATGTTGGGGACAATATCTGTAGGTAACAAGATATCACTGATGGCCAGTTGTGAGATGAAGAAGTACATTGGAGTGTGGAGGTTCTTGCTGGTGGACACCAGGATGATAATTAGGAGATTCCCACATATTGTCCCACAGTAAACCACCAGAAGAAGACAGAAAATTGATATTTTTAAAAGTTTGCTGGTTTGAAATCCTAAGAGGAAAAATTGTACATCGACAGTGAGATTGTGCGCCTGAAAAAAAAAAATCAAGTCAATGAGGGGTGATTTATCAACACAGTTATTTGACTATTGTAAATAAGTCACCATAAGTGCACCATAAGGTCTGATCGGAGGGTACCCTCTTTGCTTATATTCCACTGCAGGAGGAGCACCTGTTTTGTATACAGTAAGTCTGGAGTCTATGATGAGTCGGTTTCTTCAGCCTCCTCTTGAAGAACACACCCAGCAGTAGCAGGACATGGAGTAGAACCTGAACCAGCTGATTTAGCATAATTGAACAGAACCCTGTCACTCCAGATCCACGATCCCCTGGACTAGTGGGCAGCCAAACTTGAAGTGCGACCACAACTTGCTGAGCTTGCCATGGGCATGCCAGTAGTGTGAAATCAGATTGGGTGTTTTGTGTGGTGGGTTCACCCCTAAGATAACTAGCCTTTCCTCCAAAATTGCTGAGAGACTAACTCTCATAAAGATGAATCAGGTGTGGATCAACCTAGATTTCCAGACACTGGTGCCTGATGCAACAGAATAGATCATTCGGCCACTAATGATCATACTGTAGTGTTCTGCCATGGAACCACTACTGACACTACTGCTGCTGCTGTCACCACCGTCGCCGCTCTGTCATGGGGCCACTAATACTGATGCCACCATCACCACTCTATCATGAGGCCATTACTGTCGCTTCTGCCGCCACCATCACCACTCTGTCATAGGGCCATTACTGCTGCTGCCACCATCACCACTCTGTCATAGGGCCATTACTGCTGCTGCCACCATCACCACTTTGTCATGGGGGAAGCAGCAGCAGCCGTGTTGGCATCAGAAGCGACACAGGTGCTGGGGAGCGAGGTAAGTACAATGTTAGTGAGGGGTCTGGGTATATGAGGGGGGTAATTTCAGGGGTTGGATAACCCCTTTAAGCTTCAAATCTTCACACTGAGATTTGGCCTCCAAGTGTGATGAATATGATTAGGCAGAGTGGACTCTATATACCAAAATTTAAAGTGGTGACCAATTAATTTGGAACAAATTGAATTTATTAATGAATTTTGGAAAAAATGTAGTAAAGTAAGTGTACTTTCAAAAACAGAAGTGTTAATATCTTATCACTAATTTATTCTGCAACTTGACCAGCCAAAGTCATTATGAACTATCATAAGCTTAAAGAAGAACAAGGAGTCCTGGAAGTGATCATTTGGCCACCGCCCAGCCCTGACATTCTCAAGTCTGTCTGAGATAATAAGAAGAGACAGAAGGATCTGACCAAGCCTACATCTGCAGAAGATCTGTGGCTAGTTATCCTAAATATTTAACAACTTCCCTCCCTGAGTTCTTTCAAAAACTGTGTGCAATACTTAGAAGAACGGAGGCTGAGGCAGAGGGCGGTCTTGCCAAATATTGATTGGACATAGATTTCTCTTTTCTTCATTTGCTTTACATTTTACAGTTAATTGATCAAACAAAAAAACTTCTAAAACTTCTGTTATTAAATGCATTTTACTGTACAACATTTTTTCCACACCAGTCTAAAACTTTTGCACAGAACAGTACTCTTTAAAAACTTGGATGTGATCATTACACAATGGTTCATCGGATGATACTCACATCAGATATTTGTTTGGACTCAATGTTGATTTTCATGTTGATTTTCCTTAGCTGTTCTGTTCCCAAGACGAGTCCCAGAGGTGAAGGAGGACAATGTCAGTCGGCTTCCCTGGCCAGATGAGGCATCATCAAGCATTACCAGAGGATATTTATACAGAAAATGAAGGCAAGAACCCAGGTAGAAGAACTCATGAGGGATATCTCTGCTCCTTACTTATGAGTCTCTAGTGGTCAATAGAGAAATAAAAAAATAAGATAATTGCAGGTTAATCCCAAATCAATTTATTTCAGTTTCATGAATATAGATTTTTTTTTTATGAAAATGTTTAATATCAAACAAAACAAAAATGTAAAACTGATTAGTAAATTGTAAAGCCAAAAGCATGTGGGCACCTGAACATCACACCTGAATAAGCTTTTAAGACATCCCCTTTGAACTACGAGAAGTTTTTTTTTTGTTTTGTTTTGTTTGTTTTTTTGTATTTTCATTTTTCTGCCCTGTCTTCCTGGAGCTATAACTTTTTGATTTTTCCCATTTACATTTGATATGAGACCATATATTTTGCGGAAAAAAATTGCACTTTCTATCTCCACCATTTAATATGGCATACAATGTAGTGAGAAGCATTAAAAAAAATTCCAAATGAGGTGGGATTGGAAAAAAAGATTCAATTCCCCCACCGTTTTGTCCCTAAATTATTACCTATGTGGCAAAACTGACCTGTGATATTCATTCTCTGGGTCAGTACAATTAAAATGATACCGCATATGTATAGGTTTTATATGTCTAAATACTGTAAAAATAAATAAATAAATATATATATATATATATATATATATATATATATATATATATATATATACAGTATTTTATATCACTATTTTCTGATCCCCATATCTTTTTTATAGTTATTTCTACTGACCTGTGTGGGGGCTCACTTTTTTTAAAGATGATCTGTATATTTTATTGATATCGTTTCAGAGTATGTCTGACTTTTTCATAACATTTTAGGATGATTTTAGGGGATTTTGGATGTGGTGATTCCCATGTATTTATTTTTTATTCAGAAGAAATGGAAGTGATTTAAATGTTAAAAACTGTTTTAATGTTTTTGTAGCCAGTCCAGGAGGCTACCACATTCACTGCTTTTTTAATTCAATATTACCAAACTTCAAATAGCAGTATATTTTTATGTGAATTACTTATTTATTACGTTGACCTACCATCTGCTGGCCAATACAGGAATTGCAGCTCTAATATGCTGGGTCTCTTCAGAGAGACCCAGCCTATTAGAGTGTAATACCAACATCCCCATTTGGCGCTTTCAGGTTTTTCACTCTTTAGATACTGTGATTACTTTTGATTATGTTTGAAAGCAATGGCAGCAATAGTAATAGTTCCTATTAATGATGGGGTGGGGGAAGCTGGAGCACATACTGCACAGAAGAAGCAGTGAGGGAAGCTGGAAGGAGGAGCCAGAGACCCTGGAAAAGACCGGAGCTGTTGTACTAAATTGTAATAAGGGAGTGGGACCTTTCATCCACAGCCTGGCCCCTTACTCTATTGGCCCCATAGCAGCTGTGTAGTCTGCCTCTATTAGAGGTATGGCACTGCTCCAGTC
Organism: Rhinella marina; assembly: GCA_900303285.1. Lineage (NCBI taxonomy): Eukaryota > Metazoa > Chordata > Amphibia > Anura > Bufonidae > Rhinella > Rhinella marina. The sequence continues at coordinate 20,055 of ONZH01002429.1, read as the reverse complement.
TAAACTCGTTCAGTCAGAAAGAACACAGTGTTAGAGGAAGCAAAAAGATGTGAGGCTCAAAAAAAAACAAAAAAAAACGCAATGCACAGTACTCTGCAAACACAAATATGCAAAGTACAATAATGCCAAAGTTATACAGAATATTACTGTGAAAATACTACACTTATTTTATAAATTTGAGATTCTTTGGCTGCCCAGTAATCTAGGGGATCTTTGATGTGGGGTGGCAGGGTGCAGTCCAATTATGTCATCACCTGCTAGATCAGGTTCTGCTGTATGTCTTGCTGCTGCTGGTAGAGATTCTAGACTTAAGTTGCTGCTAATGGATCTGGTACTGTTGCTGCTCCTCATCTCCTGTCATTTGTGCAGAAAAAACACCCATTTCTGTATGTGCATGAATCTCCTCCTCCAGTTCAGCCCCCAATGCTCAAGTAACCTTGAGATTTAGGTGCCATGTCTACTGTCCCCTGGTCAGCCATATTTAGCAGCATTTGTTCCTGGACATGAAGCAGTGGACGTTGTTCATCCAGTAATCCTGGCGATTGACAAATAAAGTGGGCTCCTCGAAGGGCCTGAGAAAACGGCAGGTGTCATGCATGAGCTGCCACTGGATAACATCAAAGTTACACAGAAGAATACTCCTGTCCACCTCCATCATCAAGAAATCATTTATGGCCTTCCTCTGCTCATAAGCAAAACTCACAGAAACAAAAGGATAAAAAACAACCTGCATGATGTGATAATAATGATTGCGGATGTCAGTGGCTACATATATCAAATAAATCACAGAAAAATAATTTTAGTGCACAAAAATAGATGCAAACAATATATACTGTATAAACTAAGACCTCATTCTGATATGATAAAATCATATGTCCTTTTCAGATGTTGCAAATGCTCATCCCTGTCTGATGGACTGGAACAGATTTGGTTATATCAGATGGCTTGATAGACTTTTTAATATGTTTGGAGTGGAAGCTGTCCCATATGAGATATGTAGGCTAATCAATAGGTTTTAAATACAGGAATGTCTGTATTGAGCCATCTTCTATGGTGGTGTCCATAAAGTTGACTTTTGTGTAAGAATAGTTGAGGATCGCGTTTATGGTGGGATGAAATTTGTTGAATTGTTCATGAAATTTTATCAGTTGTGGAAGCAAATTAATTTTGACCAATTTTGAAGATGTATGAACAGAAGTTTTACTGCTGTCAGCTGTGTTATGTCAGCAGTTTCGGACATTTGACCTTATTTTAAATATAGACTGTAAAGGGGTAAACCCAGGCTTTGTTGGTATGAATAAACCATCCTGAGACACAGGAGTCAGGAGACTCTATTGAACACCATTCATGTGGATGTGTATTTTGACATCTTCCGGCCGTTAACTCTCCTTAAGTTCCAAGAAGGAGATTTCAACCTTAATTTGGCACCTACAGACAATGATGTTATCCTAATATTGAAAATATTTGCATTAACATTTCTTGGGGGCATCGTCCGAGATCCCGGCAGCATCCAAGGTGACAATCGATTAAAGACTGCGGCTAATATGACAACAGGAAATTGCCTATTTCACCAGTGAGTAAGACCTTTGATTCTTACTGTGCTTTCCCCCTTGTATTAGCTGCTGTCCAGGTATTGTTATCTTATTGATTCTGTGGGATTTAATAACTCCATTACCTGTGGGTTTGTACGTATGTCTAACAGTTAGGAAGCTGTACATGTGCTGAATGACTGATGTATGATTGAGATAAAGGAGCGCTTGAGTTGCAATCAATATTTACACACCCCTGAAAGGATTCCTTACTCACTTCCAAACAACAGTGTCCAAGGATTACTGAGTTTCAAGGCTTATTAAGATTGGGATTTAAGTTGATCCTTGCAGAAGTGACAGGGACTTGTCAGAGGACTCTCTTCCCATATGTTTAGAGCAAGCATCAAGTGACAGGTTCCTGCCCATGAGTTGGGTTAGTTCCCTCACAGTTCTGGACCGTAACCCAAGTGAGGTTCGCCCAGCCATTATTACAAGTTTTTCAGTGATACAGGTTGTGGGAATAGATACTTTGTACTAGGATATACCAGCCTTACTGCAGTAGAAAGTTAGGGAAGGATCCAGGGGCCATTATCAGATAAGAATATAAGTTATAAATAAGCTTGTATGTTGCATTGGCAATTCTATTTCTTGTTGCTCTGCTCTAATGGCTCTGCTGGTGAGACTAGTTCTGCTGACCCCAGAGGCAAACAGATTGATTTGCGATAGTAAGGTGAGGCTAGTTCTTCTGAACCCAGCGGCAATCAGATCTGGTATTTGCGATAGTAAGGTGAGGCTAGTTCTGCTGTTTCTGGCGACAAACAGATTGATTTGCGATAGTAGGGTGACACTAGTTCTGCTGCACCCAGGGGCAATCGGATCTGCCTGTTGCATTAGTAAGGTGAGGCTAGTTCTGCTGATCCCTGTGGCAAACAGATCGATTTGCGATATTAAGTTGATTCTAGTTCTGCTGCACCCAGTGGCAATCGGATCTGGTATTTGCAATAGTAAGGATCAGAGACTGGAGACGCTCGTTTGCAAAATTCCTTTAGGTAATAGGGAAGTTTGTTCACCTTCTAGCAGCCTAAAGATGTGGGCTTCGAGGTCCCGGGGTGCTCAGAAAGCAGGGCAAGACACCCAGGATGTAGGGTGGGGAGTTACAGCAGCAGAAATAGTCAGGAGTCGGTGCAGGGAACAAGCTGTTAAAGGGACACTATCGCGAAGAAAAAAAAATTTGATATATTTTACAACATAACAAAAGCAGGTTTTAACATAAAGTATTTTTCAAATTGTGTAAATGTTTTTTTTTTAATTCAGTTTTCTTGCCTTACATGGGGGCTGCCATGTTGGAAGTAAAGTGTGACAGTCTGGGTTTACAACACAATGGCACCTCACTTACGGCAGGCATGTACATAGGTTTCCTCAGTCGCTGCCGACCTTATAGAGAATGAATGGAAGACGTGAGCCCGCCCCTGTGATGACACCAGTAACACACAGCCAGGTCCTCCCTCCTTGCTGCTGGGGGAAGCCCACTGTGCCTGCTCCTCACTCCTGCAGCAGCGTCCTTGTCTTCATTAGGCTGCCTGTTCTAAATTCTATGGCAGCTCACCCCAGCAGTGCAGACAATTTTTGCTGAGTGTACTGCTGGGGTGAGCGGCCCAGGACTCAGAAACAGAGTAGATGGAGGTTCTTGGGGCTGTAGGACCTTAGTGATGTAATCGGCCATGTGACCAGTGGGGGAGGAGCCTGAGGAGCAGAGATCTGTATTTTTGTAACGAAGCCATTGTCTCATCTTATCTTGCTGAAGCAGTGATGTCACCGCTGAAGGTGTGAATTGCTGATTTCATTGATACCACCCACTTTTTTGCAGCATGCCTACTTACAGGTTGCTCAAAGCCTCATTCGGCCAGCAGAGCTCCCCGTGGTGACCAAAGATGGTAAATATGGTAAAATCTAATATTTATTTATAATATTTCACACATTGGAATTTTTATTTATTTATTTATTATTTCTTACAAATGTATAATAGATTTTTTTAGCATAAATAAAATATAGAACAGGTTTTTGTGATAGATTCCCTTTAAAGATTTTGGGGAAATAACCAAAAGGGTTGAGATGTCTTTAAAATGGGTGCCTAAGCTTAAATATTTGGACAGATTTTCAGCAAGCTGAAGACTCCTGGATAAGAAAGCAAGGAGTGGGAGAGCAGGTAGCAGCATGGATTAAGGTTTGTGAGGAAATTAAGAAGGGTACACAGAAAGACTAGTTGTAAAACAAGGTCTGCAAGTGTACTGTACTTCTATAGCTTGCAGGAAGATGAGAAAGATGCAGCTACTGGAGCTATTGGAAAGCAACTGGCCTCATCTCCCCAAGTTTCCCCCATATTACCCCCTCTCCTACCTCCATTCCCTCCTACCCTAACTTCTTCTACCTCCTCAGTTCCATCTGCCCCCACCTATATCGTGAAATCCCCTTGAGAGGGTCAAGTATGATGACCCTAGATAGCACCAGTGCTTCTGTGAGTACTGGAAAAACTGTGCCTCTTCCTTATTGTAGATACACCCCTGTTTCCAGTTAAGAAAAAGATGGTCAAGGGTCAGCTTATGACTAATAGGATGGTTCACGACCTTAGGGCTATAAATGACTTCACAGAATCTGACACTTCAGCTGTCCCAAACCCTTGCTCAAGCAAATGTACTACTGGGCCACTCAATGAGGAGAGTCAGCTGCTTTTTGTCTGAACAGAAGACCCTTTTCCTAACCCATATTTTTAGTTTTTAGTAGATGGTTCAAGATACCACCATGAGGGGTCTACAAGACCGGTTATGCAATTACTACCCGGACAAGGGTAATAAAGAAAGAACTACTCCCACCCTCTGGGTCAGCACAAGAGGTGGAGCTGAAGGCTCTTGTTGAGGCATGTAAGCTATCAAAAGGTAAAGCTGCCAATATTTTACATACTCCAGGTATGCCTTTGGTATTGAACCTGATTATCGCCCTAGCTGAAAGAGTGAAAAACTGTTTAAGGCGTTGACACTTCCCTCTCAGGTGGGTATTATAAATGTTCAGGCACACAAAAGAGAAAACACTCCCAAGGTCAAGGGAAATAGATTAGCTATGGCTAAGGCTGCAGCCGTGCTCCCTCTCCCTCAGGAAGAAGTCCCTATCATAACTGTTGGGGTAAAGGCCTGTACAATTAGCCATGTTAGAAAAGTTGCAGGAACAGGCCCCGCAAGTTGAAAATAAGCAGTGAGAAGCCTTGGGTGCAGCTCATAAAGATGACATTTACCAATCAGAAGTAAAATGGGGCCTGCCTAGGGCCTTGTTTCCCGTGATGGCTCAGTTAGTACATGGAGGGTCACATGTATCCCGAGAAGGTATATGTGAGATATTGGCTAAGTAGTGCGTGTCCCTGGGATTCAGCAGCACTACTGCCAGATTTGTGCAAGGCTGCATGATTGTGACACTCTGGTGTAGGGGGAATAGCCACCGGAGAAGGGAAATGGTCACCTCCTGCAGGAATCCCTGAGACTAGGCCCTGGCAAAATACCAGTATGAACAGGCCTTGGTGGTAGGAAAGTTCATACACAGGAACCTAATTTCTAACAGACCCTGAAGTTAGTGATGGGGAAGAAGTCAACCCGTTCCTCCAACAGGAAGGAGGAATAGGAGACTTCAAACGACGGATAAACACAATAGGGAAAATGACACTTATCTTTATGCAGAAATAGCAGCAACTGGATCTCAGCCAAGAACAGCTCCAAACAACTAAGTGAGCAGAAAGTATAAACTGCAGTGCATCCTGGGAAATGAAGGAATAAATAGAGGAAAGACAATTACCACAGCCCCAACAGCTGAGGGGAAGAAGTGTGGTAAACAGCAACCAAACCAAGGGAAAAGCATGTCAAATTATGTCACTTCTGAAAGCCACGCAGAATGTCTGATACCAAACGCAAGCCCTCTCGTGACATTGCCCTCCCTTTTACGGGTGACCTCCGGGCACCCAGGACCAACTTTATCAGGATGACACCTGTGAAAGGCTTTTACCAAACGACTGGCATTCACGTCAGATGCCGGTACCCATGACCTCTCCTCTGGACCATAACCCTTCCAATGAACAAGATATTAAAGAGTCCCACGGAGAACTCGAGAATCAATGATCTTAACAATCTGGAATTCCAAATTACCATCCACCAAGACAGGCGCGGGTGGCAAGGGAGATGGCTCCAGAGGTTCAACATATCTCTTTAACAAAGATCTGTGAAACACATTAGGGATTTTCAGGGCCTGAGGAAGTTCAAGACAAAATGCTACAGGATTAATAATGGCCGTGATCTTATATGGGACAATAAATCTTGGACCCAACTTCCAAGAAGGAAATTTCAACTTAATGTTCCTAGAAGACAACCACACAGAATCACCCACACTTAGGTCCGGACCATTCATACGTTTCCTGTCACACGTTTGTACTTGTTACCCATATTTATCACGTTATTTTGAATTTTTCGCCATATAGAAGACAATGATGACGAAAAACGTTCTTCCTCAGGAATACCAGAAGTATCAGAACCAGAAAATGTGCCAAACTGTGGGTGAAAGCATATGACTTACCAGTGGAGTCCTGTCTGCGATTATCTATGGCAAACTCAGCCAGAGACAAAAACGAGGACCACTCCTCCTGGTTCTCAAAGACAAAATATCTCAAGTAAGTCTCCAGACTCAGTCTGTCCATTCGTCTGGGGATGAAAAGCAGAGGAAAAAGACAGTTGTCCCCCGAGCCGAGTACAGAATGCCCTCCAGAATCTGGACACAAACTGAGTCCCACGATCAGAGACCACGTCAGTGGGAATGCCATGAAGTTTCACAATGTTGTCAATAAACACTTGTGCAAGAGTTTTAGCATTGGGGAGTCCAGGTAATGCAATAAAGTGTGCCATTTTACTAAAACGATCTCCACCAGAATAACTGTCTTACCAGACGACTCCGTCAGATCAGTGATGAAGTCCATGGATAGGTGAGTCCATGGTCTGGACGGGATGGGTAATGGAAGTAGGGGTCCAGAAGGTCGAGTATGTGTCACCTTAGCGCGTGCACAGACACTACAGGCCGACGCACAGTCCTCAACACACTTACGCAGCCCCAGCCACCAGAATCTACGAGAGATGAGGTCGACAGTGGATTTACTCCCAGGGTGTCCCGCAAGCACCAAAGAATGATGCTCCTCAAACACCTTATGACGCAAATCAGAAGGAACAAACAACTTCCCGGGAGGGCAAGACTCTGGCACATCTCCCTGGGCCTCAAACACTTTAGCCTCAAGATCAGGGTAAAGAGCGAATATCACCACTCCTTCAGACAGTATATGGCTCGGATCTTCAAAATCACCACCTCCGGGAAAACTATGTGACAAGGCATCCGCCTTCACATTCTTAACCCCAGGACGATATGTGACAATGAAATTGAATCTGGTGAAGAACAAAGACCATCTGGCATGCCTCGGATTAAGTCGTTTAGCCGACCCCAGGTAAGCCAGATTTTTGTGATCAGTGAATACCGTGATTGGGTGAATCGCCCCTTCCAACCAATGACGCCATTCCTCAAAAGCCAACTTAATGGCCAGTAACTCTCTGTTACCTACATCATAATTTCTCTCCGCCGCAGAGAGTTTGTTCGAAAAAAAAAAGCACATGTGCGCCATTTACCAGATGACAGGCCCTGTGATAAAACTACTCCTACCCTCACATCAGATGCGTCAACCTCCACAATGAAAGGTTATGACACATCGGGCTGCACCAATATATGGGCAGAAGAGAAGCACTCCTTCACAGTGGAGAAGGCTGCAACGCTGCATCAGACCACACTGAGACATTCGTCCCTTTCTTAGTCATGTCAGTTAAGGGTTTAACTATTGACGAATAGCTCTTAATAAATTTTCGGTAATAGTTGGTAAACTCCAAAAATCACATAAGAGCCTTCAGATTTTCAGGTCGGTCCCAGTTCAGAATAGCACAGACTTTCCCTGGATCCATACGAAAACCTGAAGATGAAAGCAGGTATCCTAAGAATTGCACCTCATGTACAGCAAAAAACACATTTCTCTAATTTTGCATACAACTTATTATCTCTTAAGATTTGCAACACCTGCTTCACGTGATCCTGATGCGTCACCATACCTGGAGAATAGATTAGTATGTCATCCAAATACACAACTACAAACCTCCACACCAGGTGATAAAAATGTCATTAACAAAATTCTGGAAGACAGCAGGGGCATTGGTCAACCCAAAAGGCATGACCAGGTTCTCAAAGTGGCCCTCAGGAGTGGTAAAGGCCGTCTTCCATTCATCCCCTTCTTTGATCCTGACCAGATTATATGCCCCCCTTAAGTCCAACTTGGAGAACACCTTGGCATTCACAATCTGGTTAAACAAGTCAGGAATCAAAGGAAGGGGGTACGGATCACGGACAGTAATCCTATTGAGTTCACGGAAATCCAGACATGGCCTAAGGGTTCCGTCCTTTTTCTTAACAAAAAAAGAACCCTGCTGCCACTGGAGATTTGGAAGGTCTAATATGTCCTTTAGCTAAACTCTCAGCAATATATTCCTTCATGGCCGTTCTCTCAGGTCCAGAAAGGTTATACAGCCTAGATTTGGGCAATTTTGCTCCAGGGATAAGATTGATAAAACAATCGTATTCCCGGTGAGGGGTTAAATCCTGACATCCACCTTCAGAAAATATATCAGAGAAATCCGATATAAAGAAGGAAGAGTCTTAGTAGTTAAAGAGGACCTTTCACCACTTTGAAAAAATGAAACTGCACTATGTACCTGATGCGTCCCCCACTGATGCCAGCAGCGTTTTTTTTTTTTTTTTTCAAATGGTCCCACGGTGGCTTCACACGGGCCCCCTGTTCTTCTGGCGGGCTTTATGCTAATGAGGAAGCATCGGAACAGGGAGGAGGAGACTCCCTGTTCCTCAATAGGCGTTGCTTCTGCCCTGCTGTGAGCGCTGTCCAGTCTGAGCGGACCGCTCACAGCAAGGCCGAAGGAGTTCAACCCTGCTGTGAGCGGTCCGCTCTGATTGGACAGCGCTCACAGCAGGGCAGAAGCAACGCCCACTGAAGAACAGGGAGTCTCCTCCTCCCTGTTCCGATGCTTGGTAATTAACATAAAGCCCACCAGAAGAACGGGGGGCCCATGTGAAGCCACCGGGGACCATTTGAAAAAAAAAAAAAAAAAAAAACGCTGCTGGCATCAGGTACATAGCGCAGTTTAATTTTTTCAAAGTAATGAAAGGTCCTCTTTAAAGCAGAAAAAGATGTATTAAGGCAATTGTCAACACAATAATCGCCCCAATCCACAATTTATCTAATAGGCCAGTGAATGGACGGATTATGTTTGCTTAACCACAGTAAACCCAGAACCACAGGAGCAGGAAGACCTTCCAACACAAAACATGAAATAAGCTCCTGATGAAATTCACCCACTCTTAATTTGATATCATGCACCATCTGAGACAAACACTTCTGAGATAGAGGTGCAGAATCAATGGCAAATACCGAAATCTTCTTTTCCAATGTACTCGGAGACAATCCATGCATACGTACAAACTGAGCATCAATCAAGTTCACCCCTGCCCCGCTGACTCTAGAGCCACCTCGGCAGTCAGAAGAAAACGGGTACTACAGGATGAAGACAAATGCACATTTTCAGTCTCCCTACCCACCCCACCAAGAGTGGCATGAGAATTCAACGCCCCCTTTACTTTTCTCTCTTTTAGAGATTGAAAGAATGGACATACATTGATAAAGTGTCCTTTCTGATCACAGAAAAAACACACACCCTTTTTCTTACCAAAATGTTTACGAGTGGAAACAGGAGTGGCTCCCCCTAATTGCATAGGTTCGTCCCCTGACATCAATCTAGGGGAATATTCACCCAAAGTGTCATAGGAAGACAGTACACTATGTGATAGTACGTCCTGAGAGCGGGGGCCCCTAGATTGCTCTCTCAGGCGCCTATCCATGCGTACAGCACAAGACATAGCGGCTTCCAAAGACGCAGGGGTTTCCTGAAAGGCTAAAGCGTCCTTCAGCCTTTCAGATAAACCTTGACAGAATTGGCTACGTAAAGCTGGATCGTTCCATTCAATATTGGTCGCCCACCTCCGAAACTCAGAGCAATAAATCTCAACCGGCCGCTCACCCTGACAAAGGTCATGTATCTGGGTCTCAGCCAGGGAGATACGATCCGGGTCATCATAGATAATCCCGAAAGCATTGAAAAATTCATCTACTGACCGGAGAGACTGTGATTCGGTCAGCAGAGAAAAGGTCCATGACTGCGCATCTCCTTTAAGCAGCGAGATGACCACACCAACCTTCTACTCCTCATTACCAGAAGAATGTGGACGCAGTCTGAAATACAATTTGCATGCCTCCCTAAATAAAACAAAATTATCACGCCAGGCCTGTTTGGACCTTAGGCTCCAAACAGGCCTGGCACTCAGCACCCCCAGAACCACCAGCCTGTGGTCTCTGAATCTGGTTGCGGATGTCAGCCACCTCCAAACTGAGTCCCTGCAGCCGTTCAGCAAGTGCAGCAATAGCATCCATGCTAGCACAAAAATGACATAAATTTTTGTTTTTGGCGGTTTATAATGTCACGCTCTGGTGGGAGGGAATAGCCACACCAAGTGTACAAGGGAAGGGAACAGACCGGAGAAGGGAAATGGTCACCTCCTGCAGGAGTCCCTGAGGCTAGGCCCTGGCAAACTACCAGTATGAACAGGCCTTGGTTATAGGAAAGTTCATACACAGGAACCTAATTTCTAACAGACCCTGAAGTTAGTGATGGAGAAGAAGTCAACCCGTTCCTCCAACAGGAAGGAGGAATAGGAGACTCCAAACGATGGATAAACATAATAGGGAAAATTACACTTATCTTTATGCAGAAATAGCAGCAACTGGATCTCAGCCAAGAACAGCTCCAAACAACTAAGTGAGCAGAAAGTATAAACCGCAGTGCATCCTGGGAGATGAAGGAATAAATAGAGGAAAGACAATTACCACAGCCCCAACAGCTGAGGCGAAGAGGTGTGGTAAACAGCAACCAAACCAAGGGAAAAGCATGTCAAATTATGTCACTTTTGAAAGCCGCTCAGAACGTCTGATACGCAAGCCCACTCGACAATGATACAGTATGTACCTGCTAATTGATTGCATTGAACTGCCAAGTGTTGGTAAGTTTGAGGATATTCCGGTATGTGTGGATCTCTTCTAATGGTGACCAGAGGCTTGGCCAGGTACTAGGGCAAATGCCAAAAATACTGCAAAGAAAATCCTCTCAGAGGTTGTCTGTAGGACCACTGGGAGTGATAGAGGTACACACTTTACTGGAGAGGAACTGCAAGAGGTGTTAAAAGCTCTGGGGATATATCAGGCTTTCCACACTCCCTATAGACAGCAGGAAGGTGAAAAGACTGAATGGGACCATCAAGCTAAACATTCACATGAGGGAAACTGGAAAATCGTAGGTGGGGTGTCTCCCTTTTTCCTTGTACACAGTACGAACAACGCCTCTTGATAAAGGGAAGGGGGTAAGGTCAAGAATTTGTGCTTCTCTGTCCCTGACCACAAAGCACTGAGGGAAGGGGGGGTGGGCAAGCTGAACTTTTGCACCAGGGCCAATGAGCCTTTAGTTACACCCCTGATCTCTTGGATCTTACATATAGTATTGCAAGTACAGTAGTACTATGTATTGTTCCCCTCTATGCTGGTTTTAAGCTCTTGTTTTGTTTAATTGGAAGGTTCTGTAAAGCAAGTGATGGAGAGACCGAGGCAGTACAAATCCATTTGTCCAAACCAAGTACAGTCCAGAGGGAAATTATCAAAGTTGCTGAAACCAGATGGTGTGATCCTTGAACCCCTAGAGTTTGGCGCCACATATCAAGACTATTAATACTTCAGTATTATACAGGATCTACTTAACCCATCGAAGGAATGTCTAATCTGAGAAGTTCCAAGCAATAAGCAGTAGCCATTTGTTTGTTTGGGACCCTTAATAGTGAATGCCCTGGTCAAGGGGAGCTGGTCAGAATGTAGCTATGTGAGTGAGACGACCAACATAAGAAGCAAATTTGTGTTCAAACGGAGAAAATGTAAAAGTAAATTAATTTTGATCAATTTTTAAGACGTATAAACACAGGTGTTGCTACACTGTTAGTAGCTGTCTAGGGACATCAGGGCAGCCAGGTGCCAATGCCAGGTGAGTTAGGGTACTCCCCTTTCCTCTCCTCATTCGCCGCATGTCTGTTACCTGCCTAATCAGATGTGATATTATATCTGGCCCTTATTTTGAAAATAAATAAATAAATAAAAATAAAAATAAAGATCCACTATGGATCTTACTGCTGCTTTGGCAAAGCACTTGCAAGGTCTGTCTACTAAAGTGACAGAAGTGAGGGCGTCGGTCCTTCAGCAGCTGCAGCAGACCTTGAGCCCAATTGTTGCTAATGGTCAATTGCAAGGACTGGCCCAGATTCCCCAACATGTGAGAGTACAAGTCACTACAATACTGGCAAAGCAGGGACTGCACCGCCAGCTGCTGCTGCCGGCCACCACTACCAGCAGCCAGGGGTTTTCAACTTGCAGACAAGTTGTTAGTTTACACATAGAATTACTGTGCCTCAATATTAAAGGGTGGTCTAATATACTGGCATCTGTATCTTGTTCAACTACCGTAACATTTATAGTTAATCAGTTGCCTGGGCCCTCCAAAGGAACCTCTGCATCTCCTACCGGCCAACTCCCCCTCTCCTGTAGTCAAGAACATCAGCAGAAGGAAGCTGTTGTTCCTTCCCATCGACTTCAATGTAGTGTATTTTTCCTTCTCCTCATTAATTGTTTCAACAGCAATCAATCACTGAGGCGACTGCAACAAAACAACAGTATGTGTGCACTCATCCAACGATACAGACGCTGAATGTGCACCTCGCCAAGTTACTTGTACTACAGTCCCTCACTTTCCATTTAGCTGATTATGAAAGTAGTATGCAATAGAATATGGAAATCATTCTTTATTTTAATACACCCCAGAGGGACCAATGATGACCATCCTCATGTTTTGCAGGTTTTACATCTTCCAAAGGATCCTTCAAAGTCCCCATGTCCTAGAAAAGTCAGCAAGATGGAGATGGATGTTCCTGATGACATATAATCATTATTAGATGATCTGTAAAAGGAGGAAAAGTAAATGGCAGAAAAAATGTTTTTCTTCTTAGGGCAGGAGAGCTATTGCAACTAGGGGGTAGGGCTTTCTTCTTGTGTTTCTTCGGGAATGCTCCATGACAATTTTTCGCTCTTCTTTTAACAGTTTGTTGGATCCAACTACTGGTCACATGCTATACCATGAGTTATTTTTCATCTGATATGACCTATATGCTGGTTTAATTAAAATTTAAAAATTGGTTTAAATAAAATAATAATCACCTGGAAATATAATACATGGAAACAGATCATTTAGTGCCAGGCCTGACACTTAACCTTATGTTATCACTCACATATAAGTTTGTGCACTACCCTGTGTATTGGTACACTAATTACCTATTTGCTGGTTTAATAAAATTGAACAACAAAAAAATACAATTAGGTATAATTGAGGCCTGATGCTTAACATCATATTAACACCAACAGATCATGTAGGGCACTACTATCACAAGAGTGTCATGAACTATCTCTGACCCTCTTGTACCTGGGGTCAGAAGGTCTTTTTCTCAAGAGATCACTCCATGACCTAGTGGTGAGAATGGATTCCAGTCCAGGTTTTCCAGCTTAGGTTTGTGATCCTTTTTGTCCCATCTAGGAATTTGTAGCTTTTCCTTTCAGCTGTTCTCTGTCAGCCATTCCCAGCTACTATATATTATCCCTTTCTGCTTTCCTTGTTGCCAGATATAGAACTTTTTTCCAGATATTTTATTCTGACCTCTGGTGATGTTGGAGTTGCTGTGGAGCTGTTGGACTGGTGCTGTTGGATCTCTAGTTCACTCCTATCTGTTGTCTCCCTTCGGGGATTGTTTGTGGTGTTTGTCCTTTCCCTGTTGTTACCCTAGATGTCACTGGTGAGGACTAGCGCTCCCAACACCCTACTCACTACCTAGAGCATACTTCATGGTAAGCCAGGGACGGGGCAGCCAGGTGCCAGAGCTAGGTGAGTTAGGGGTCACCACTCCTTCCTTTCCCTAGTGGTAGAGTACTTTCCTTACCTTCCATCGGCACCGCACATCTGTTACCTGCCTAATGAGGCATGATAATTACTCTGTCTTTTGGTGTACTGATCATGTATATGCTGGTTTAATTAATTTAACCCCCCCCAAAAAAAAAAATACAATCACGTGAATGTACAATAAATAAAAACAAATGACTAAAGACCAGGCCTGACGCTTAATATCACGTTACCTCTCACAGCTAATGTGGTGCATTGCCCTGTGTATTGGTATCCTTTGTATATGTGCTGGTTTAATTAAATTCAATACCCCCCCTCAAAGAAAAAGTAACTAAATAAAATTTGGAACTGAGTGGAGAAATGTATTTAGCCCTAATATTACGTTTCCAGGTTATCAATCACTGAATTTTACATTTTTCAAACTTAAAAATAAAAAATAAAAAAATAACTATTGTTAAATGTGTGTGTTGGTTTGACACTGGATTCGCTCTAGTAATCGAGTATTCCTCCTCTCAGGATTATGTGGGCATCCTTCTTCTTCTTCACACTACACACTGTTTTACTAGATTTTTCCAAAAAGAACCTGAAAGGGTTTGGGTTTGTGTACCATCTGTAGTGGTATGAACTGTTTTAATCATCTATAGATGGAAGTATCAGAAGAATCCAAGCTCTCAATTTTGCTAATGATCTATGGTTTGTCACCTACAATGACCACTACTTGGATGTTGATGAAAATTAGAGTAGATTGGCTTATGTGTTACTTTTGAGGATAGTGTGCTTTTCTCTAGAACAAGAGATAAAACAAAGTTCTGAAATTTTCAAAATTCCCATTGCAAACATTACAAAGATCATTACTAAAAAAATTGACATTTCTAAAACATATTTGGAAGATCTAAGAAATATTATTTTTTTTTTACTTACATTAGTTCATCTATACATTGTTAAACCATTGTTATAAATTACAAATTCTTTGTTATTTTCTCTAGAGATTTTTTTATTTCCTTATTTCTCAAACTGTATATAATGGGATTGATGAGTGGAGTAAATACTGTATACAGCAGAGATAGGAGTTTACTAAGGTTTAAGGTTTGTCCTCCTTTGGGGGAAAGATAAACACTCAGTAGAGTAATGTAAAATATGGAGACCACCATGAGGTGGGCACTACAGGTGGAGAAGGCTTTCTGTCTGCTGATATTGGACTGGAACCGTAAGATAGTGACAATAATATTAGCATAAAATATGATTATTATGATGGGGATCAACAATACTAAGAAACACACTACATAAACCTCTAACTCAATAGTGTAAGTACTAGAACAGGTGATTTCTAGTAAAGGGATAAGATCACAGAAGAAATGGTCAATGATATTTGGTCCACAAAACGTCAGCATCGATATTGTCAAGCTGTCAGTCAATGCAATAGAAAAAGCTAAAACCCAACACATGGCGGTCAATACCAAACAATAGGTCCTTGTCATGATAGAAGTATAACGGAGTGGATTACAGATGGCCACATATCTGTCATAAGACATCACTGTGAGGAGAAGACATTCAAATACTTCTGAGACACAAAAGAACAAAAACTGAGTCATGCAACCGATAAAAGTAATGGTTGTCCCATTATTCAGTAGGATGTGGAGCAGGTTGGGGACAATGTCTGTGATCAATAAGATGTCACTGATGGACAGTTGTGAGATGAAGAAGTACATTGGAGTATGAAGGTTCTTGCTGGTGGACACCAGGGTGATGATCAGGAGGTTCCCACATATTGTACCACAGTAAATCACCAGGAGAAGACAGAACTGGGACATTTTCAAATGTTGACTGCTTTGAAATCCTAAGAGGAAAAACTGTACATCGACAGTCAGATTCTTCTCCTGCAAAGATTAAATAAATAAAGGAAGTATATCATTAGAAAATGACCTACATGTTAGAATGATTTTTTTTTTAAAATCCTAAAAAAATCTCAAAATTGTGCACATTTCACTCTGATCACTAAGCCTCATAACCAGGGGTGGGATTCCAATTTTTAACATCAGGTTCTGTACTCAACGGCCGACATGTGGCGTCATAACACATATTTACATATACATCACATATATGCAACACACATACATAGAAATACAACATATACATGGTACACATACATAAATACACCACATATACACTTCACACACACACACCACCCAACTATTAAAAATCTTAAGCAGCTGAACTATGGAATGGAAGGGCTCATCTCCAGCTGCCAACCGGGTCTGTAATTTTAACAACCGGTTCTGTAGAACCTGAGAGAACTGGCTGAATCCCATGCCTGCTCATAACAGACTGGTGACTGACAGTGAATTTTTAAGTGTCCTCTCATTATTTTCACAAGCATGATTCAATAGGATTCAATGACGGGTAACACCTATCAATTTATAGCGTATGATTCACCAATCACAATAGGTAATGTCACAGCTTATCTACCCACATTCCCTTTGCATTGACCCCTGCATAAGTCAAAGAGCATACCAAGAAAACTCTGCTACAGAAGTCAATGAACCAGTCTCAGACTATTGCTGCCTTGTCAATGTTACTGCTGTAAAGCATACTGTATCTCTACCTACTATTAATAGCAGCTCAGACAAGATGACTTCCTCAGTAAAATCATAGAAATAAAATTGAATAAAACAACATGCCTTAGACTGTTATCCCCCTCCTGACACTCAGCAAATAACTTATTTTTAGCCAAAGAACTATTCCTCTTGCTAACAACATAGTTGTTTCTGGTCAGTTCTAATATGGAGTCTAAAGTGCCCTATATTATAACTGCCACCCCTCCCTTCTAGTAGCAAGCAAGACTGGCTCACTTCTTCCAGAGGGAGGGAGAATGGAATAGTTCTGCTTTCATTACAAATGAACATTGTGGAGGGCCCAGGGTAAAATTCAAGGATGGCATTGTGTTAGCAAATATAGACAGTAGCAGAGTGAAATAATAGTAATTCCACTCCGGGGTATTACACATACAGCTTGCCATACAGGCCAGTGTGCCTGAGGAGCCAGTTCTTTTGGCTCTGCTCCCCACTGAGATGATTGGGTTTTCAGGCCAGTGCCATCATCATCCTCCTGCTGCTCTACTGCCAACTCTTCCTTCTCTTGCTGTGGCAGCTCCTCCTCATCATAGCAGATAATCGTTATGACAGCTATAGGATGAACAGGAGATGAGTTAGATGTTCTTCTCCTGCCATCGTTCCCTTTTGCATTAGTGTCAGTGTCTATTGTAAGATAACTATGAGAGGGATTACAACCAATGAGCATCAGTATAATAAGGGAAGCACTAATTGGTTAGTGTGCTGCTTTGGGAAAAGAATCTTTACATAGCCTCTGCTCTTTATTTCTGCCCCCACCACTATCCTCTGATGTTGCCTCCTCCTCAGCACCTCGATCTGACTCCTAAGTCCTGTCCAGCACACAAGCCCACACCTTCCCTACCGCTTTTATCAAACAGTGAGATACCATGGCAGGTTCTTTGGTCCCCCTTCCCCGCTGTATATTTGCCCCGACTGCCCCACGGCCAACATCATGGCTATGGGTGCCACTATTACCACCACCATCAGACTAGCTATGCATAGAGTCCCCAGCCTCCTCATGAACAGCCTCCTCAAGGCAGTCCAAATGCTAACTACTCTCAAACAAGTCGTCAATAGGGAGACTCTCTTGGGGAAAAAAAGGCACTCCACTAGTAATGAGCAGTGATTACTGAGAAGACTCCATTGAAAGCCTTCTCTGGGGTTGCAAGGAAGGAGGAGCAGGAGGAATGTTGTGCCTTCTGGCCCCATGGCAGGGTGTTAGATTTAGAAATTACTTTCACATCATCATTTCATTATCTTTCTACTCAACAATAATGTTGCACCTTTCCAAAGCCAGGGACAACTGCACTACTTCTGGCCAGCTTGTGCCGCTACTATTCACATTCTGGCTCTGGGTCTCTCATTTGGAACTCTTCCACAGCCCTGGCATTTTTGGGCCTAAATGGACACAGTCACAAAAGGTATTGAACAGTTTGCAAATCTGCTTTCTGGAAAGATAGGGAGGCACACTAAGATGTGATTCCCTTTCCACACACACACTGAAGACACTGCTACTGAAAGTTGACTTTGGAAATACTGCAGTATTAATGCCACTAACAGATTTGTGCCCAAGGTCTTTTCCTTGCTGTTGAAGACTTAGAAAACGAATGATTAAGAAGTAAACCCAGCAAAATATGTGGATGATTATCATTAAGACCTGCCCCCCCCCCCCACCCGTAAAGGATACCTACTAGATGATATTGGCACACTGGCAGTGGAATAATAAAAGCTTCTATGTTATTGGTATTGAATGTATCTTACCACGGCTCAGGTGGGAATAAGTAAATGTAGGAATAAATAAATAAAGCTGACGCAGAATAAGTCTCCCTGCAGTAAGTGCACGGGCACCTACTGTGGTGCTTCACGGACCCATTCACTTCAATGGGATCCACAATTGCTGTGTGGAGGCACGGACAGAAGCACCACAGAAGCACTCCGTAGTGCTTCCGTGGGGCTCCGATCAGCACCGCACCACATCTGCGTGATTGCAGACCCATTCAATAAAATGGGTCCGCGATCCGTGATGCGGAGTTCACACGGCTGGTGCCCGTGTATTGTGGACCCGTCCTGTCGACAGGAAACCAGAAGGATCCATTATGCTTGGCCATAGACTTCCATTATGACGGATCAAAACACAATTCCATTTTGCATTCTTTTATATTCAGTTATAAACAAAACCTATAATGGGAATGTCAGAACACAAGTGCGGACCCACCATTACTTTTAGATTGTGACGCAGATCCTATAGTGGTTTTGGACAGAAAATTGGTGACAAACATTTCATACATATTCGTATCATGTCTAGAAACCATTGTGAATTTTTTTTATGCTAGGACTTATCCAAAGGGGTAGAGGTGAATCCCCCGGTCGGCCTCTGAGCAACGTGGGCCCCTCGTCTCCCACCTCCTGCACAAGTGGCACATAACACTGTAGACTTACTGCACTACATACGTATATTCAATGTACAGCACCTCAACCAGCCTAAAGAACCTAATAAACTCCACAGATTATTATTATAGACACGGTCAGAGCTGAGATGACTTCTAGGTATAGATGAAAGCCACCAATGTCCTCAACTCCCCAGGACCTACCTTCTCAAAGCTGCTGCAGGGACCCCCATATTCAGTAATCAGGTAGCATCTTGCTGCTGTGTGAGCAGGTAATATCTGAATGTATCCGTACGGTGGGCCCCCAAAATAAATGTTACTTGTGGGCCCTGGGCAGCCCAGTCTGACACTGGTTGTTAGACTAGTGTATTGTATATTCTCTTGGGATTTCAGTGCAGATTCCCTGCTTGAGATGTAAGAAAACATTGTGTCTCCTAGCACTTACCTCAGATATTTTCATATTTCTTGTGTTCTCTCAACACAATAATTCATAAGTATGAATGCAATGACACCAGGGGGTAAACCTAGCATATAGAAGTACACGGTGTATGAGACTGTGTACATGTTTCATATGCAATAGCATCAAATAAGAATATGGCTCAATTCATATCCTAATATATATATATATATATATATATATATATATATATATATATAAGCAGAAGGCAAGGAGAAAACAAGTCATGTGGGAAAAAATTAACCTAATGATGAAATATAAAAATAAAACTGCTGGTAATTAGTGACAAAGAATACACAGGACAATTCAGTTAGACAGAAAAAGAATCAAGTCTCCAGATTTATAATAATAATATTAATAATAATAATATTAATAATTAGAGATGAGCGAGTAGTGTTCGATCGAGCCGGTATTCGATCGAATACTACGCTATTCGGCATACTCGATTTCAATCGAGTATAACGGCGATGGCGCACTGAGAATTCGTTTCCCCTCCCACCTTCCCTGGCGCTCTTTTTCCACCAATCAACATGCAGGGGGGGGGTATGACAGGCACGCTGAGCACGCTGGCAGCGCGAAAACAGCGTCTACATGGATTGGCTGGAAAAACCATGTGACCTCGAATATTAAAAACTCAGCTCTTCCTGCTCGTTCGCATATGCTGCGTGAACTTAGTCAGGGACAGAGGCTGGAGAAGGGACAGACAGGTTTTAGCAGTTGGACAGGCAGGAGCGTGATTAAAAGCCCTTATCAGGGCTACTATAGTGCAGTACAGTGATAGCTTTACTACAAGATACACTTTACAGAGAACGGCTGCCGTATTCAGGGATAGCTGCTGAGTAGGGACAGAGA
>ONZH01002428.1:0-84653 GCA_900303285.1 Rhinella marina | reverse complement strand
AAAACCTGCTCTACAAAAATATAGCATGATCTCTCCCCTCAGGTGAACACTGTAAAAAATAAAAAATAAAAACTGTCTAAAAAAGCCATTTTTTGTCACATTTCATCACAAAAAATGTAATACCAAGCGATCAAAAAAGCGTATGCCCCCAAAAATAGTACCAATCTAATCGTCATCTCATCCCGCAAAAAATGAGCCCCTATCTGAGACAATCGCCCAAAAAATAAAAAAATTACAGCTCTCTGACTATGGAGACACTAAAATGTGATTTTTTTTTTTGTGCTTCAAAAATATTGTGTAAAACTTAAATAAATAAAAAAAGTATACATATTAGATATTGCCACGTCCGTAACGACATGCTCTATAAAAATATCACACGATCTAACCTGTCGGATGAATGTTGTAAATAACAAAAAATAAAAACAATGCCAAAACTGCTAGTTTTTGTTAATTTGCCTCACAAAAAGTGTAATATAGAGCTACCAAAAATCATATGTACCCTAAAATAGCACTAACAAAACTGCCAACTTATCCCGTAGTTTCCAAAATGGGGTCAGTTTTTTGGAGTTTCCTACTCTAGGGGTGCATCAAATGTGACATGGCAACTTAAACTTTTTCCAGTGAAATCTGCCCTGGCGTTCCTTTCCTTCTGCGCCCTGCCGTGTGCCTGTACAGCAGTTTACGATGACAAATGGGGCATTTCTGTAAACTACAGAATCAGGGTAATAATTACTGAGTTTTGTTTGGCAGTTAACCCTTGCTTTATTCTCAGAATAAAATGATTCATATAGAAAATCTGTCAAAAAAGTGAAATTCTGAAATTTTGGCTACATTTTCCTTTAATTCTTGTGGAACACCTAAAGGGTTAAAAACGTTTGTAAAATCAGTTTTGAATACCTTGAGGGCTGTAGTTTCTAAAATGGGGTCATTTTTGGGTGGTTTCTATGATGGAAGGCTCACAAAGTGACTTCAAACCTGAACTGGTCCTTAAAAAGTGGGTTTTGGAAATTTTGTGAAAAATTTCAAGATTTGCTTCTCAATTTCTAAGCCTTCTAACGTCCCAAAAAAATAAAATGTAATTTTCAAAGTGATCCAAACTTGAAGTAGACACATGGGGAATGTAAAGTCATAACTATTTTTGGAGGCATTACTATGTATTTTAAGAGTAGAGAAATTGACATTTGGAAATTTGCAAATTTTTCTAAATTTTTGGTAAATTTGGTATTTTTTTTATAAATAAGAATGAAATATTTTGACTCAAATTTACCACTGTCATGAAGTACAATATGTGACGAGAAAACAATCTCAGAATGGCCTGGATAAGTAAAAGCGTTCTAAAGTTATCACCACATAAAGTGAGACATGTCAGATTTGCTAAAAATGGCCTGGTCCTTGGGTGAAAAATGGCAGGGTCCTTAAGGGGTTAATACAAAATTCCCTTATATAACTTATTTAATTAACTGAAAAATAATTGAATTAATGCCTTCCTATGTGTTGTGTTTCAGTTTGTTAGGCGCATACAGTATGGATGTTGTAGCCAGTAGCTCGTTTAGTGTGAACATTGACTCACTGAACAACCCTAGTGATCCTTTTGTTACCAAAACCAAGAAACTGCTAAAAGTTGGATTATTCAGTCCAGCTCTCATATTTGTGGGTAAGTTTTTTTTTCAAAATTTTATCTACACTTTTGTAACATAGTGCATAGCAAGGCAATACATATTGGGGCAGATTTACTAATCCTGTCTTAAATTTAGACATCTTCATTGTCCCATGAAAAATATTGTACATTTTTCAAAACAGCACCTGGACCTTAGTACTTTTGTAATTGCATTTAATTAAAATATATTCTAGCTACTGAGTTATTCAATAAAAATCTATCTGTATAGAACCACCTGCTGTTTCCTCTTTTTCTAATCTCTCTATCCACTTCAGTGAAGTGGATGCACATGCTCCATTCCATCTTTCTACTACCACCAGTTGCAGAAAAAGGATGCATCTCCTGAGAAAGAACACACCCGCTGAACTGCCAGCTTGAAGATTTAAAGGGGTTATCCCATGAATAATGTAAAAAATGAAAATCAGATATCATATAGTATATATCAACCTCTTTCTAACAAAGCTAGAACCAGCTCTGTACCTCACATGGGTTCAGAGATCTTCCCATTCATTGTTCTGCTAGATTTATATTAAGCTGACAGCTGAAGGGGAGTGTCTTTTCTGCTGCAGCTAAGGGGGCGTGTCTCAGCTCTGCCTATCACAGCTCAGGAGGAAGTTGAAGAATAAAATTGAGCATGTGCGGCCTTCTCAGTGAGCAGGTCAAAGAAATAAGAAAAATAAGAAAAGAACAAACAGCAGATGGCACTATACAGATAGATTTTAGTGAATAACTCAGTGGCTATGCTAAATTTTTAATTATATGCAATTACAGAAGTATTCCGGATGCTGGCTTGAAAACTGTAGAATATTTTTTGAGGGACAGCCCCTTTAAGAGAGCAATAGGAGCAGTGATTGGGGAGATTTCTGGTTCCATGTGAGGTACAGGGCTGGTTCTAGCTTTGTTAGAAGGAGATTGTCATGTACTATATGATGTCTGATTTTCATTGTTTACATTAATCATGGGATTATCTCTTCTAAACTACACTAGGCAGGTAGAAGATACACCAAACTTAACACAGTGGCTCATGTTTGGTGCATAAATTGATAAATGTTTGTCCTAAATGGTCTGACACTTTTTAGTTATTTTAAGCATATGCCATGTGCTGATTTAGTTTTTTTGTTTGTAAAAATTATATATATATATATATATATATATATATATATATATATATAATTTCTTCTTCTGATGTGATAGAACATTTTGGTATTTTTTAACCACAGACACAGAGGGAGATTTATGTAAAGGGACCAGAATTATTTGCTGCAAAATAATGATAACACAATGTAGCAAAAGCAATTATCTGAACTAGCAATGTCCATAATTTATACTGACTGAACAAAACTAAACATCTTCCCATAGTATTTGCATTTTTAAAGTTCTCACTTTTCTTTGTGAAAATAGGAATTTAAATTTTTCTTTCAACTTCAAACTCACACTTATTAATCACAAAGAAATATGTAAATGGGTTATCTGGGATTTTAAGAAACTTGCATAAGGGCATAGTATAAAATAAAAAAAATGCCAGCGCTTACCTATTAAATCCCAAGTTGTGGTGGCCCACCCCAGTCCTGTAACGATGGTGTCTTTAGTGTTGACTGGAAGTCAGGTTCTCTATTCATTCCTATAAGACTGACAATGTGGTTTCCATAGGCATAGAGAGCCTGACTTCCCATTCCCATAGAGATGCTCCGTGAATTGGCTATTCAGAGCGAAGGTCATGTAGAGCAATAAAGGTGGGAAACGGAGCTTATATTTCTATGATATAGCAGCTCCTTCATTCATTCACTACCATATGCCTTATGTAGTATTCTGTTACAGCTTATTACAAAACAGGCCATGATATGGGCATATGCATGAGCCCTTTCATAACTTCCCCATTCTCATTCTATATACTGTAGGTATGCTTACTAAAGTATACAAATATAATGGCCTTATTTGATGGCCTTCGTTATTTTGTTTCTTTGATCATGTATCTAGGGTCTGTGGTTAGTCTAAATCTGTGGTCTAAATGTATTTATGTCACAACTCAGTTCTGCATAAACTTATCCTTGTTTGATCAGCAAAATCACAGATACAGGTGGGAATCTGTTTATCCTCCCAGAAAGGTTTGATGTGGGCTGCTTTGAGACCTCAAACCGCAAATGGTGGTTTAGTGGCCCCAGACCATGTGACAGGTTCCCTTTAAATATGTAACTAGTGAATCTGTGTCTAAGATACAGAAACAAAAAATATTGACCCTGTGTTGTGGTAAAAGATAGGGCTGAATGAGGTTATACCATTTTTTTTTCTTTTTGTGCATATGACAAAACACCTAAAGACTTGTTTTATCTGCTAGACTACCACTGTCTATATATTCATTATCGGACCACATTTTCACCACTGCTGGCTTTGTGAATAACATTGATTTTCTAGTCACAATGGCATTCTTCAAGGGTGGGATATATTAGGTAAAAAAAAATTGGGTCAGTGCATCTCCAAAATGGTGGGGCCTGTGGGGTGTTCCTGGTATGCACTTGTTAGTGCCTACCAAAAGTGGTCAAAGAAAGGACAAGCGGTGAAACTTCAATATGTTTATTGGTGCCCAAGGCTCATTATAACCATTGAGAACAAAGGCTTCTTCTGTGAAATGTAGTTTTCCAATGTGAAACAAAGGTCACCTGTGCTTGGAACCTGAACTGTCCAGTTTGCTCAATGAAGATCAACAGAGAAACTGGTGTAAGAAAATATGGAAGAAAATCAGATAGTAGGTATATTTGGGCATATGGCAGTGTTTTGTAAATTAGGAAGGTACAGGGTATTAAACATATTCTGGGATAACCCATTTAATGGCGTTGTGCAGTGCTAGTATATTGATGTCCTATCCTCTGGTCCTCCATATCTATTTTCAATACTTAAAGGAGTTGTGCAGTGCTAGTATATTGATTACCTATCCTCAGGAAAGGTCATCAATATCAGATTGGCTGGGCTCCGACTCCTTTCATCCTGCTGATCAGATGGTTGACACTTGCAAGTGTTGCATCCTCTTATCTGTTTAACAGCCTGGCATCTAGATTGTACTGGCAATGTAACTACAACTGCTCATCCTGTTGACTTGAATGGGATGAGCAGTTGTAATTACACTGCATCGTCAGTACAATCTAGACGCCATGCAGTTAAACAGTGAAGAGCATGCATCGCTCGCACCAGCAGTGTGGCCACTTTAACCAGCTAATATCAGATCAGCAGGAGTCTGGCTGCTGGCTGATCTGATATTGATGACCTATCTTGATGATAAGTCATCATTGTATTAGCACTACACGACCCCTTTAAGTATGGAAAATAGATGTGGAATATGGATTATGGATATTAACTGTGATATACCATAAGCCTTAACAGCTTTGGATTGTCCTCTGGACCTGAATACATGTTTCATATAAATATATTTAAAGTGCAGCAATTTCTGTTATCATTTGCTTTGTCAGTGGGTGTCTGCATCTAGGTTTGTGAATCCACTTAACATGAATATAAGATCAAAATCTCATACATACTTTTCACTGCAATCCCCTCTGCCTTCTATTGTTTAGCTGCGGTTTACATTATATATAGATAATTGTAGCTCACCCATTAATTGAAAGCATTTTCTTTAACTTTCAGTGATTTTTCCGTTCATCCGCCCTATTCTTGCAGTGCTAAATGTGAACTTCTTTCCAAAAGACTTCTTGAATTTCTATATCAATGCTGTTACTAGCTTCAAAGAGAAGAGAAAGACAGGAGACCACTCAGTAAGGACACCCTCATTTCTATTATATGCTGAAATATGATAAGTTACACAAATACTGCTTTATTCTTGCTGTCAGAACATATGCTGTTTCCGGCACAGTGTCATGGCTTACATTAAAAATGTATATAATCAGTACTCACTGTATTATCCAGAGCATAGAGAAATGTGTTCCCTATTGTGAAGGTATAAAAGACCTGCCCTTCTGCTGTTGTTTCATACCACTTTAACCCTGAACACCCAGGACAGTAGGTCCTGCTGCTTGTTTCTTTGTAGGACTCTTGGTTTGATTCCTCGCTCTCTTGTATATAATATTACAGTGCATGTAGGGAGGAGAATTGTTGGCACTCTTAGAAAAGTGGATCAGTTGGGCCCTTCCTTCCAGGAACCCCATAGTAATGGCAGGGGCTGTCTCTACAATTCTTATGCTCTTGGTAGAGAGCCACTACAAAAACCCAACTTCTCATTGCAGAAAATGTGAAAAGAAAGGTGATTTCTAAAAGGGGCTACCAATTTACAGATAGGTGTTTTGTTTGTTTTTTTAATTTGTTTTTGTTTTTATATCTATTATCCTTGGTAGTTGATTTTTTTCCCAAAAAAAAACATGTTTCTAGAGCCACATGAAATACTACATAAGACTCTGAAGAAATAATCTTCATTCTTCATTTGTAACAGGGTCGTGTGGATTTCCTGCAACTTATGTTGGATTCCAGAGTGGAAGATGCCAGTGGCTTGAACAAGGATCAAAAAGGTACGTAGAATACCTTTTGAATGAATATCTCTTTAATTTTTTTATTATTGCATTGTACTTATTTTGAGTTAAAAATAATTTTTTCAATTAGTCTTAACATATTAACAATATGGACTCCTTTTTTCTGTACAGAGCTGAGATGCTCTACTAGCTGCCTGCAGATTTTTTTGTCTTTTCTGTCATCTGAGGGGACGATGGACTCCTTATCTCTGCTCTCTCACATTATAAACACTCATTTAAGCTCAATCCTTATCTTACTGATTAGAGTTTAGAGTTAAGGTTTATTAGATGACCCACACAAAGTGAACGTACCATTCACACAGTTAGAAAAACAGTTAACCCTTTGTGACAGAATAGCTCAATATTTTTTAATAAAGGCCAATTGAAAATATGATTTTTAGCCAAAAATAAGTTAAATGCTATCATAAAAAAATGTGCCTCCGAAGGTATACATAGCCTTTAATATCTACACTGGGGAATTATTTGTTTCGTACATGACTAGAAATGGAAAGTCAACAGTAAGCATAATCCAAGGCATTAGAATTTATGCATTATAAATATGGACTTGTCAGTTTAGTGTAATGAGCACCTATGTAATACTATGTTGGACCAGCAATTGCCTATACCCACACATTGTAATGCTTGTACTTCTGGCTAACAAAGAGATTTGAAATTTTGGAAATATATTGTATATCTGTATAAACGAGCAAGACAAATTAAACTTTTTAGGTCGTTGTGAATAAAATGATTCTTCAAAAATTCCAAAAATGGCTGTCATTTCATTGTGTTGGACTCTGCCCGCAGCTTAATTGATTACCTCAAATTCTACTTTGCATCAAGAATACAGCACATCAGAATCTATACGCTAATGAACAAGTTATTTATTCGATAAACTGTTTGAGATGTCTGTGTAAGATGCCTGACTTAAGACAACATGGCTGATAAACCTCATTCTCCTACACATTACAGTTGATTATATAGTGGCTCTATCATCCTATGTCTGCACCATATCATCATGAATCTCTTGCAGAAACATCCCTCTATTTTTAAGGAATCTTGTCACTTCGTTAACTTTAACAGCCTATAAAATTTTAAGAAATCTAAAAATTTGCCTGAAATGTGGCTTTACAAGTTTATTAAAACAAAACTATATTTCCCCAACATTTTAGATCTCATTAGTCAGAAGTGGGTCAGAATATGAACTTTTTGAACGACCTTTCAACAATGAGAGGCTATGATTTTACTAGCCCCCAATTCATTTTATCTCTCATCTCATGTTTGTGAGATCACATTTATTTTAGATGCCGGTCATAATAAAGCCCTGCACTGGAGGTTGATCCGCCAAAGATATGTAGAGGCGCAGGCCTTTACATAACTTTGGTGGCTCCACCACCGATTCTAAATGTAAGGCGGCTTCCTTGCTGTCTTACATTTAGACCATTTTCAACACTTAAACCAGGTATAGAAAATGGTAAATGAGACAGGCATGCTGGCCCGCCCCCTTCACACCTACTTTTTAGACCTGGCATGAAGGGGGAAAAGTCGCAGATTGCGGTGCAAAGGATCTATGCGCTGAAATCTGTGCCAGAAATGCACCTAATTAGGCGTATTTCTGTTTAATAAATGACCCCCTTGTTTTTTCACTATTATATGAAACAGTCTATTCTTCTATTTATAATCCACTATGTGTATTTTACATTTAAGTCAGTAGAGGACATTGTGGAAAAAGTTAATTGTGTCTTAAAGATCCCTCTGTGCTTTTCTTTCCAGCTTTGACAGATACAGAGATTATGGCTCAGTCTGTTGTTTTTATACTGGCTGGATTTGAGACCACAAGTTTGACATTAACGTATCTGTTTTATAATCTGGCCACCCACCCTGATGTTCAGAGGAAACTTCAGGACGAGATTGACACATATCTACCTGATAAGGTGAGAATGATAGTGTACATATACTTTTTATCAATACAAGCAGCTGATGAAAACTTAATGTAATACAAATCAAGGTAACTATAAATGTATATTCTAATACTTCATCAAGTTATTCAGTTGAGTTTATTAAGAATGTTATTTTGGCCTGCATTTAAAGTGATATTCAAGTTTATAAACATATTGTTAACATGAAAGTACACTACATATATTCACATTTTTCAAAGTTTATTGTATTATGACCCAACCTACTGTACATCAGGGACAGGGGTCAGTGATTTCTTTATATGTGGATATGATGCTATGTGACATATGGGGGCATTATGGCCTGTGTTATTTATTGATAGATTTTCATATCATATCACAAGTGCAGCATACAATATAACTACAAGCATACATAGTTCTACATTTTAGATAAGTCATATATCATTAATTTTATCTATCTTCAGGCCAGCCCTACATATGACATATTGAAGCAGATGGAATACCTTGATATGGTTATCCAGGAGACTCTCCGTATGTACCCCCCAGCTGGAAGATTAGAGAGGGTTTCAAAGCAAACTGTTGAGATTAATGGACTCACCATACCAAAGGGAACAGTCTGCATGATTCCAACATATGTGCTGCACCATGACCCTGAATTCTGGCCTGAACCTAAAGAATTCCATCCTGAGAGGTAACTTAAGTCACTCTTGAACTATCAATTCAGGTCACGTGTATAAAGTTTTGTACTGTACATTGAACATTAATAATATGTCTATTGGACTAGTGGTCCTGTTTTTTATTATTCTTGGTCAAAGAAATATAGAACATCTAAGTGGTCACTAGGATGTAAAGGTTAATATTATGACTTTACTAGTAACACAAAAGGCTAAGGCCTCTTTCACACGGGCGTCACGGATTCAGTCCGGATGTTTTCCCGAAAATCCGCACGCATCCGGACCAATCCGCACGCAGTCAAAACTGACTGCGATTGCGTACGTTCGTTCATTTTTTTCCACGCGGGTGCGAAGCGTTTTAATGCGTTTTTCACACGCGTGATAAAAACCTGAATGTTTACAAACAACATCTCTTAGCAACCATCAGTGAATCACACATTGCATCCGCACTTGCGTGCGGATGCAATGCGTTATTCACGCAGCCCCATTCACTTCAATGGGGCCAGGGCTGTGTGAAAAACGCAGAATATAGAACATTCTACGATTTTCACGCAACGGCGAACTGATGCGTGAAAAAATTCGTCCATGTGAAAAGCCCCATTGAAATGAATGGGTCAGGATTCAGTGCAGGTGCAATGCGTTCGCATCACGCATTGAACCCGGGCGGAAATCTCACCTGTGTGAAAGGGGCCTAAAGGCTCATGCACACGACCGTGTCAATTTTGCCATCCGCAAACTGCGGATCCACATAATACAGATGTGGCCTGTGTGTCATCTGCATCATCATTTTGTGGAATGGACATGTAGTGCCCTGGAGAAGGGGTACTGTGAAGTCCGGACAATTGTGGACATTTGCCCCTGTTTAAACTTCTTATTTTATTTTACTTGAAAAGGTTAAAATGCACTGTTTAATACTGTGTAACTACATTTTATATGTATGTTTTGATATATATCCTGTTCATTTGCACTGTATTTGTGAGGCTCTGTGGAAAGGGTTAATGAATACTGAGAGACTTTTGGGACTTTGAATAAGAAGCTGGTAATTTTCCACTGCTGCCATAGGGTTTACAGAAGAGCAGGTTTCTCTCTAATGTAAGTCAATGAGAGACTGAGGTTGAAACAATGTATCTGTTTGTGCTGAGCTTCTCAACTCCACCCCTCACACTAGAAGGTTCCAGTCTAGCCAGGAATGGTATATAAGGAGAGCAGTCTGAGCCCCTAGTGTTCTGCAGTTAGGAACCAGTGCTTGGAGGGGAGACTCATGCCAGTCTGCATGAATGACCAGAAGAAGACACTGAGATGAGGACGCTGCACAACAAGCCCTGTGACCAAGGAGCCACCCGGACTACCGAGGTACAGACCATGGACCTCCAGCCTTTGGCCAGGGTACCAGTCTTCTGAGAGAGAGGGACAGCTAGCTCAGACCTTTCCTCAGCATCAAACCCTTCTGCTTTCAGGGAGGAGACTGGAGAAGCCAGCCTTATGCCTCACTTATATTATTTTGCACCTGAATTACTTCAGTAAAGAAGCAAACTGGTTTACTGCAGACCATGACTCTCTGGACTTATTTCCCATTGGGGTGCACCATGTCTTATCATCACTTCCGGAGAGCAGCAACACATGGTGACACCTCGATGGTGTCCAGGGGACCCAGCGTAGCTTTGGGGCCACCCCAAACTCGTCCACTGCAGACATATGTATGCGGAAAGCACATG
The DNA here is from genome assembly GCA_900303285.1 of Rhinella marina. Classification (NCBI taxonomy): domain Eukaryota; kingdom Metazoa; phylum Chordata; class Amphibia; order Anura; family Bufonidae; genus Rhinella; species Rhinella marina. The sequence continues at coordinate 74,186 of ONZH01002428.1, read as the reverse complement.
GATGATCAGTGTGCCTTCCGCATCTGCATATACTTTCCGCAAAAAGATATAACATGTCCCATACTTGGCTGCAAATGGCGCATAAAGGTCACATTGAATCAATGGGTCCACAAAAAATGCACATGCAACATGGATGCCCAATTTGCGGACCACAAAATACTTATGGTCATGTTCATGAGGCCTACTAAAAACCCTAATACATGCCAATGGCAAGAAAAGTTTCCACAATCTTTTTAGTGCTCATGCACGAAGCTTACTACTCTGTTTAGTACCGTTCTGTAGTGAGGCTTCCATTCAAGTACATTGGCCCTCTTTCTGCCAGATTTCATACATTGTGACATGACATGCCCCATTGGACTCTGTATGTATAGAACCTTTCTCCCCTAGAAGCATTCTCATTCATGGAGAATATCTTCATACATACGGCACCTGACAAAGCCCATAAAACAGCTCATAAACTCTGTGTGCTTTGTGCTAGCAATCCATATGCCAAAAAACTTTGTTAAATTATAAGAAATATTTGGTTACAGTCATTGCTGTTTAAGATGAGGCAGCAATTTTTTCACATGGGTGAAATGGGTGTTGGATACCTTTTTTTTTCTTAAATAAAGTAAGGCTAGTTTCACACTGCTGGCAAGAGATCCAGCAGGCTGTTCTGGCTAGGTAGAAGCCGAATCTCAGCTGGACTCCATTATAGTCAATGGGGCTGGCGGGCATTCTGGTACCCTCCAGCAATGCCAGATCCAGAGAGCTCCAGAAAGCCTGCCGGATCTATCAGTGTGAAACTAGTCTAAGACTGTCTTTATTCACATTTCTAGTACATTTTTTTTTTAAACTGCAGTAATAGTATACAGTGCATACTCCTTCTCCTTTCTCAAAACAATGAAGATGTATATTACAGGATGAAGCTGTAGCATGACTTATTCTTTTTACTTTGCTTTTCTCCAGATTCAGTAAAGAAAATAGAGCAAACCACACACCATACACCTTTCTGCCCTTTGGAGATGGACCGAGGAACTGCATAGGGATGAGATTTGCTATGTTGAGTATGAAAGCAGCCATCACTGCCATCCTCCAGAACTTCACTTGTCGACCATGTAAAGACACATTGGTGAGCTAGCAACTCCATGCACAGTCAACTATTCTAGTTAAAACGTTTCTATCAATAGTCTAAGCAAGTATCTATGAGGTGGACATTCCAGAGAGCATACGTGAGATACATATTCCAGAGGGCATCTGAGGCGGGGACATATTGTTAAAGGGAATCTGTCACCAGCGACCTCCTTATCCAACCGTTTGCATAGACACTTAGCTGTGGTTAAACTGATTAAAATGCTGTTTTTCTTTGGTTGATCGGAGGCTCCGTTCCCCAGTTATACTTTTCTTCATATGCAAATTAGGTCTTTGGTGTAATGAGGGCATCACCACTCTTGTTGCACCCAAGATCCACTCATTTCTGTGGCCAGCCACTCCTTCGCTGCTTTGCCGCTGCCTGGCCCTGTCAATCAAATCAGCCAGGGAGGGGCCGGCTACAGAAATGAGTGGAAATTGGGTGCACCAAAGCAATGGTGATGCCCTCATTGCACCAAATGGCTAATTTGCATTTTTGGAAAAAAAGTACCATAACTTGGATTGGAACCTCAGATCAATAAAAGAAAAACAGTGTTTTAATAAGGTGAACCACATCTGTGGATAGGGAGGTTGCTGGTGACAGATTCCCTTTAGGGGAAGCTCAGTGGCTTACTCTATCCAGGAACATGTAGGTTAAAAAAAAGGGCTAGAAATAAATGTGCATGCTACATTTTACTTTCAGTTTGAATTGGCGAATGGAGGTATTTTTAAATAACCAAAAAACAAAACTGAATGTGCTATGCGCTACGACCACCTGAAATTGGACAACTACTTATCTTAGGTAAACATGAGCTCCCACAGTAAACCCCCTGGTAAACTACAACTCAAGCATTCATTTTCTCGATTTCACAATTTATGTGAAAAATAATTGCTTGTTGCTAAAAACATATCACAAGGCCTCATACACAAACTGTTTTATTTCAAGGTCTAGCTGTTATCTGCCACATTGGGTTTAAAATGTCCCGAAGAGTCAATTTACACGTATTCGCAGGAATTGTACTAGTAAAGAAATGTTAGAAAAAGAAGCTGATATTCTCCAGAATACACTGGAGTCCGAGGGCTATGCCAGGGAAATGTTGTTGGCAGATAAGTCATATGGATAGAAAAATCACTACTGACTGAAAACAGAGAGAACATATCTCCAACATAAAAAAAACATATACTGGTGACCCTTTGTCCAGACATTATGCTGAAAAGCATCAGGGTAAATGTAGTATTGAACAGGTTAAATCAAATTGGAGAGGGGGGTGATTATATTAAGACAATCTCTACGGAAGAAGCAAAGTGGATTTTTCATTTAAATACATTGGGTTTGAATAATGAAATGGAGCTATTTGTATTCTGATCATGTGGGGTCTGCACAGGGGTGGACTGGCCATAGACTCTACAGGGAAAGTTCCCAGTGGGCTGATGCCTAAGGGCCACCCGAGCCCTCCTCACTGCCGCCTGCTAGGTACGTAATGATCAGATGCTCTCAGCATTAATTAAATCTGAGAGCATCTGGTACTTATGCACATGTTTGTTGGCCGCAGGTGTCCTTCTGAATTCTGAGATGGTTTGCCAGCTTTCAAACATGTCGCTGGCTGGGGCATGCTCTGTACTTTGTCCATCAATATTCTCACATCAGACAAGTGGAACCATGAACTTCTACTAGTGGACTGGGGATTGCAAACTGCACAGATCTTTTTCTAACTGGATCAGGATCATCGCAAGTCGTAAATGTCAGCCACTCTCAGGTATTTCATCCACACTCGCTTGGGTCAGTATGATATACAGGTACCTGCTTGAATTGTAGTCTACCAGTTTTTGTTGCTTTTTTTAGGCTACTTTCACACTAGCATTTTAAAATTCCGGTATTGAGTTCCGTCATAGGGGCTCAATACCGGAATAAAACGCTTCAGTTTTGTCCCCATTCATTGTCAATGGGGACAAAACTGAACTGAAGACAATGGAATGCTCCTGAAAGCATTCCGTTCCGTCTTCAGACCGGAGAACAAACCGCAGCATGCTGCGGTTTGCTCTCTGGTCCAGGCATCCGCACCAAGACGGATCCGGAATGACCCCCAATGCAAGTCAATGGGGGTGGATCCGTCTGGTGTGACCATAATGGTAACCGGATCCGCCCTCCATTGACTTTCAATGGAGTCCATTACGGATCCGGGTAGTAGCCTTAGGCTACTTTCACACTGGCGGCAGGCCTGATCCGGCAGGTGAAGGGTGCTGCCGGATCAGGCCTGCCGCAGTGACATGTGTGGAGCCGGAACCGCGCTCCGGCCCCACACATGTCACACAGTACATACATATACATACACATAAACATACACACACATATAGACATACAAACACACATACATACTTACATGCTCCCCGGCAGGTCTTCGGAGCGTCAGGACGGCTCACACAGGTCACGATTCCCCACAGCGCCCTCTGCTGGGCGCCTGGTGGAATCGTCATCTGACGATTCCACCAGGCGCCCAGCAGAGGGCGCTGTGGGGAATCGTGACCTGTGTGAGCCGTCCTGACGCTCCGAAGACCTGCCGGGGAGCATGTAAGTATGTATGTGTGTTTGTATGTCTTTATGTGTGTGTATGTTTATGTCTGTATGTGTCTATGTGTACCCGGATCCGTAATGGACTCCATTGAAAGTCAATGGAGGACGGATCCGGTTACCATTATGGTCACACCAGACGGATCCACCCCCATTGACTTGCATTGGGGGTCATTCCGGATCCGTCTTGGTGCGGATGCCTGGACCGGAGAGCAAACTGCAGCATGCTGCGGTTTGTTCTCCGGTCTGAAGACGGAACGGAATGCTTTCAGGAGCATTCCGTTGTCTTCAGTTCAGTTTTGTCCCCATTGACAATGAATGGGGACAAAACTGAAGCGTTTTATTCCGGTATTGAGCCCCTATGACGGAACTCAATACCGGAATTTTAAAACGCTAGTGTGAAAGTAGCCTTACTGTGGGAGCTCACATGTTTACCTAAGATAAGCTGCTGTTCAATTTCAGGTGGTAGTAGCGCATAGCCCACTAAGTTTTGTTTTGTTTTTTGGTTACTTGAGACATAATCACAGCAAGAGGCAGTAGCACCAGTTGGAATTACATTTGTTTTTATTAGGTATTTTTAAATGTTGAAGGGTATGATATAGATATAATGAATTATCTGATGATGCGCATGCATGAACCACCAATCTATAGCAATACTGACTGTAGGCATCTCACCTAGACCAGCTCGGGAAGAGGTGCATAGTAAAATAACTTGAAGATTACAGAGACATAAAGGAAAAGCCAGTCCAAATGTAGAGAATTGTGCCCAGTTGTGTCCCTTGCTAGGTGTATAGATCATACAGTACATACACCTGGCTGTCCCAAATTACACGGAACGTAACTTCTTGTTTTGATGCCACCATAATCCTTATTGCATTATGCAGAACTTTGAGAATTTTCTTCCAGTAGCCTCTTAAATCTGGAAAAGACCAGAGCAGATGAAAGAAGGATCTAAAACAGGGGTCAGAAATAGTTCATTTTATGCTCACACCTTCCCTTTTAGGTTTAGGAAGAGCTTTACGACCACCTCCCAGTTCCCACCGCCCACAATACAGTAGATGTGTGAGACAGGTGTATGCTTTGGAGTAGAGGTAGCTCCATGACCCTAGTCTTTCAGTACTGGCACCATGGCAAGTGTGAAAATACGTTTGCAAATTAAGTTAATTTGTTCTAGAGCTATAAGGCTCCATTCAGTTGACCGTATGGTGCAGACTGCAAACCGTGAATCCACAATACATGGGCACCGGCCGTGTGAACTCCTTGTTGTGGTGCGGACCCATTGACTTGAATGGTTCTGCAATCCGCAGCATATGGCAAAAGATAGGACATGTTCTATCTTTTGCAGTGCAGAGGCATGGACCCGTAATCCAACGGAAGAGCTTCAGAGTGTTTCTGTGGGCTTCCAATCTGTGCCTCCGCACCGCTATAGATAGAACATGTCCTATCTTTTGCCATACATTGCAGAGCAGGGACCCATTCAAGTCAATGGTCCCACACCGCAACACTGAATTCACATGGCCAATGCCCATGTATTGTGAATCCGCTGTTTGTGGTCCACAGCACGCACACAACAGCGATATAGTTGTCTGAATGGGGCATAAAGCTGATTTTGCTATTAAATAGGTTGTCTCATAAACACAGCCCCTGTCAATATGCCCTCTTTTTAGACATTTGGACATCATAGATGGGAGTGTCTGCTTGGGACCCCTCTCTATGACCCAAAAGGGAACAGCTCCCATTCTGGTGGTCTTGAGCCATCTTTATATTTCACGTATGTCTATTCTTCTGAATGGGTGTTGTGTAGTAATACATTTCGCTGGCTGTGGGTTCACCTTGCAAAATCATCAGGTTGTCAGAGGATGCCAGAAGTGACCACGTTTTGTCTGAGACAACCAGTTTGTCAGTTGCTCATGAATGTAATCCATGGGTGGTTTTCTTTGAATGGTATGACTCTACGTAGTTGTTGAAGGGGTAGTCACTGCTGTCAGGGTCAGTTTTAGACAAAGTGTGACCCCCAAATCTTGTAATAATGTACTAATAACACAGTCACATTCTGTCGATTCTGGTCCTCCCTCACAGATTTACAGCCCATAAAGGTCCTCACACAGTTCTTCACCCTCATGGCCCCAGAATACACCACATGCCCCTTCCTCTCACAGCAATGAGTTCCCCTCACTCACAGCTGAAAGTGCTAAAAGCTGGAATCTGTGATTCCTCTTCAGGCGCGCTTTCCCCCAGTGGAGATCGGGGAAGCACCCTGTTCTATAAATAAGCCACAACCTGTACTAGGCTTCCAGGCTCATTGTTAGTATATCCCAGTTCAGGCCACTAGATGGCAGCATTGAACTGTGATATAGTGATTTCTATCCATACTATGGAGCAATTTACATCTGATGATTGTAAGTTGTGATCCACTTGGGGGACTTAACAAAAAGTAAAAATAAATTTAAAGTTTTGAAAATATAAAAAACCTTAAATTAAAATCACCCCCATTCCCCAAAATAAAAAGGAAATAGCATTATGGGCATTGCAACATGCAAAAATGCCCATGCTATTAAAAAAAAAAGTTAGCCTATACGGTGAATGGCGTAACCGAAATTTTAAAAAAGCAGATTTGTTTTTTTTTTTTATCATTTTATCTCCCGCGAAAATTGAATAAAAAGTGATCAAGTCATACACACCCCAAAATGGTACTGTCTAAAACGACAGATCGTCCCGCATAAAATGAGCCCCCACACATCTTCATAGACATAAATATAAAAAAGTTATGAGGGTCAGAATATCGTGATGAAAAGAAAAAAATAATTTTTTGCGTACTGAGTCCTGATGAGGCTTAGCTTGCTGCAGTGAGCAGGCCTATAGACGTCCTGAGCAGGGGGCACTGTTAGGGTTGCCACCTTTCCCAACATAAAATACTATTTTTTTCTTATTTTCCTACTCTAAAATCTGGGGTGCGTCTTATCATCGGGTGCGTCTTATAAAGCGAAAAATATTCCCTACTCTAGAGTCCTAAGTCAGAGCAGGTACTCCTAAGCTGGGAAATTCCCCACTCTGGAGTCCTGACTGTTCAAAGATCTGCAATCTGCCCAGACTAAAGCAAGAGCAGGGGGCTCCTTAGAGGATTGGGGCCTGGTTTGCTCCCCGTTAACGCCAGCCCTGACTGCTGTATTGTCACGCGAGGTCGGCGTCGTGCTCCCTCTGCACGACATCGCCAGACCTCTCCGCCCCCCTAGAGACGAGCAATAGGGAATTGAAGTGCTGGTCTTGTCAGCCAGCACTTCATGAGTTAATTCTCTGTTTGGGTTTAGCCATGTGGTGCTGATCACACCACATGGCTACTTTGCATATTGTTTGGACAGCTTGCTCCGCCTCAGGTCATGTGATGCTGGCCACATCACATGATCCTGGGTGGGCTATTTAAAGATGGCAACTGCCTCACTCAGATGCCTGTGATTAGTTTATACTTTTGATCAGTGCTTGTGCGACCTTGTGTTTTGGATTTGCTATTTGGACTCTGACTTTGGACTTGGACTTGGACCTCTCTTCTCTTGACCCCTGGTATTTACGCTATCTCCTGTGTTTGACCCGGCTTGCTGACTACTCTATCATTGTGTTTGTTCCGTCTGTGTTTTGTCTCTCCCTGTGTTCCCTTTCCCTCCCTCTGCACTTACCCAGTATAGGGAACGTCTTCGTGGTTGTCCGCGGCCGCCTAGGGCCGTTTGAGGCAAGTAGGTAGGGAAAGAAGGGGGGTTTCAAGTACAGGGCACACCTTCCCTTGTCTCCCCCGTGACAGAATCACAGGCCGTATCATATGGAGCAATTGCGGGTGCTCACGGACCAGGTTCAGGGTATGGCGCAGATGATCCAGGACCTGGCCGAGAGGCTCCTACATCAGGAGCAGCTACAACCTGCACTAGTAGCGGCTCCCTCCACATCTAACCCCATTGTGGAACCTCATGTTAAATTGCCGGATCGGTTTTTGGGGAACCGGAAAACTTTCCGTTCCTTTAAGGAGAGCGTAAAATTGTATTTTCGCTTACGTCCTCACTCCTCGGGTGCCGAGCAGCAGCGGGTAGGAATAATTATTTCCTTGCTGCAAGGTGATCCGCAGGAATGGGCCTTTTCTTTACCGCCTGACTCCCCAAGCTTGCAGTCTGTGGAAGCATTTTTTCAGGCCTTAGGCCTATTATATGAGGAGCCTGACTTGACTTCTGTAGCTGAGACTCAGCTCAGAGACATTCGGCAGGGTAACCGTCCAGTAGAGGATTACTGTGCTGAGTTTAGAAAGTGGTGTGTTTCCTCTGGATGGAATGACCCTGCTTTGAGAAGCCAGTTTAGGGTGGGGCTGTCTGACCATCTTAAGGACTTACTTGTCAGTTACCCTACTCCTGACACCCTAGAGGCGGCCATGACACTAGCCATTAAACTGGATCGTCGAGTGAGGGAGAGACGGAGGGAACGTTCAGATATTCCTCAGGGTGTCGTCCTGCCTGAATCCCCTCTTCTGAGTCCACCTTCTACCAGGGTCCCGGAGGAGTCCATACAGTGGGGAGGAACTTTGAGAGATCAGAGACGCTTGAATGGAACCTGTTTCTACTGCGGTGAGACGAACCACTGGCTCCAGCAATGCCCGAAACTTCTGCCCTCTAGAGAGCTTTCTGCCGGAAGTAAGGTAACCCCAGCGGTGGTAAGGAGGAAAGTATTATTACCTATCTCCATTGCGTACAACCAACTCAGGGGGTCCGGTAAGGCTTTTGTTGATTCTGGTTCTGCCATTAATTTTATTGATTTTGATTTTATACAATCTGTGGGGATTCCGCTAGTTCCTTTAAGGAAGGTGATTGAAATTATCGCACTGGATTCCACTCCATTGAATAATGGGAGAGTGGAGTTTTGTACTCCTGAGGTTGTATTAACTGTAGGAATTACCCATACCGAGACTTGTTCCTTCCTTGTATTAAAGGATTTACCTGCCGACCTTGTTTTAGGTCTGCCATGGTTACAGGACCACAACCCTGTGATCAACTGGTCGGTAGGTGAATTGGAAAAATGGGGAATGAATTGTGACAAATGTTGTAAATCAGTATTGCTGTTTGGAGGTACCACTGAGTCTCTTTCCTTGCCCAAGTATATCGGCGATTTTTCGGACGTTTTTTCCATGTCCGAGACTGAGTTCCTCCCTCCTCACCGGCAATATGATTGCGCCATCGACCTTATTGAGGGATCCAAATATCCCAAGGTCGCATTTATAATCTCTCTACTCCTGAACGTCAGTCCATGAGGGATTATCTCAAGGAGAGTCTGGCCAAGGGTCACATCCGGCCTTCAGTTTCTCCCATGGGGGCAGGTTTTTCTTTGTTGGTAAAAAGGATGGAGGATTGAGGCCCTGTATCGATTACAGGGAGCTCAATAAAATCACTGTTAAAAACAGATACCCGTTGCCCCTTATTCCTGACTTGCTGAATCAGGTCCAGGGGGCCTGTTGGTTCACCAAGCTGGATTTGAAGGGGGCATACAACCTAATCAGGATTCGTGAGGGGGACGAATGGAAAACTGCTTTAATACCCCGGAAGGTCATTATGAGTACTTGGTAATGCCTTTTGGGTTAAGTAACGCTCCAGCAATTTTCCAAAACTTTGTCAATGACATTTTTAGACCATTTATTGGGAAATTTGTAATTGTCTATATTGATGACATCCTGATTTTTTCTGCAGACTGGGAAAGTCACGTATCTCACACCAGGCAAGTGCTGGAGGTGTTGCGTGAAAACAAGTTGTTCGTTAAAGGGGAGAAGTGTACCTTTGGTGTTCAGGAAGTGGCCTTTTTGGGATACATTCTCACCCCTTTTTCTTTCAAAATGGACCCAGTTAAAGTACAGGCCATTGTGGATTGGGTGCGACCTTCCTCTTTGAAGGCGCTCCAGCGATTTCTGGGGTTTGCTAATTTTTATCGTAAATTTGTCAAAATTTTTCTGTGGTAGCCAAACCCATTACGGATTTGACTCGCAAGGGGGCTGATCTGGTCAATTGGCCCCCTGCAGCTATTGAGGCCTTTGAAAGGTTAAAGCAGTGTTTTTATGAATGCTCCTGTGTTGGTCCAGCCTGATCAAAGTAAGCCTTTTGTAGTTGAGGTGGATGCGTCTGAGGATGGTGTGGGGGCTGTACTGTCCCAGGGGTCTTCCACCTTAACTAATCTTATGCCATGCGCCTTCTTCTCCCGCAAGTTCTCTCCTGCCGAGAGGAATTATGACATTGGTAATAGGGAGTTACTTGCAATCAAGTGGGCATTTGAGGAATGGCGTCATTTTTTAGAAGGGGCAGTTCACCGCATTACGGTCCTCACGGATCATAAGAATTTAATGTTTTTAGAATCGGCTAAGCGATTGAATCCTAGACAGGCGAGGTGGGCTTTATTCTTTACTCGTTTTGATTTTTGTGTTACCTTCAGACCCGGGAGCAAGAACGTTAAGGCGGATGCCTTATCCCGAAGTTTCAAGGCGTATCAGCCTCCTGACGTCCCTCCTGAGCCCATCCTGCCAGCTGATATCATCGTGGCCGCTACCTCATCTGACCTCGCTTCTGAAATCTCGGCAGGACAACATCTTGCTCCCATTGGTACCCCCCAATGACAAATTGTTTGTGCCGGCTCATTTGCGATTGCAACTGCTGGGTGAGTGCCATAATTCTGTTTTGTGTGGACATCCTGGCATCAATGCCACCAAGGAGTTGGTCTCTAGGCAGTATTGGTGGCCGTCAATCTCCAGAGATGTTCAGGCTTTTGTAACTGCGTGTAACACTTGTGCCAGGTCCAAGAATACCAAGACACGACCTATGGGTGAGTTACATCCTTTACCCATACCTAGTAGACCTTGGTCACATCTGTCCATGGACTTTATCACGGACTTGCCGTGCTCTGAGGGTAAAACCGTGATATTTGTGGTGGTTGACAGATTCAGCAAAATGTGTCATTTTATTCCTTTGTGTAAATTACCCTCTGCAAAGGTCTTGGCGTCCGTGTTCATGGATAATATTGTCAAACTGCATGGTGTTCCTGAGAATATCGTTTCTGATAGGGGAGTACAGTTTGTGTCTAGGTTCTGGAGGGCGTTCTGTAATAAGATTGGTATCTCTTTGTCCTTTTCATCAGCCTTTCATCCGGAGACCAATGGTCAGACTGAACGTCTTAACCAATCCGTTGAGCAATATCTCAGATGTTATGTTTCTGATAACCAACATGTGTGGGCCAGATTCCTGTCTCTGGCTGAATTTGCAATTAATAATCGTGTTAATTCATCCTCTGGGATGTCGCCGTTTTCTGCAATATGGGGTTTTCATCCACGCTTTGGCTCCTGTTCCCCATCTGCGTCGGTTGTCCCAGAGGTCAATGATTTTTCTCAAGAACTGTGCACAGTTTGGGCACAGGTTCAGTCGAACCTGGAAAGGCCCAAGGAGTTTCAAAAAGCTAAGGCTGATAGAAAACGTTCTAAGGTGTGAATTTTAAGGTTGGGGATAAGGTATGGTTATCGACTAAAAATCTCAACATGAGGGTACCATCCTACAAGTTTGCACCTCGCTTCATTGGTCCTTACAGGATCACCAAGTGATCAATCCGTTTCTTTTAGGTTATGTTTACCCGACTCCCTTCGTGTTCATAATGTTTTTCATGTGTCTTTGCTCAAACGTTATGTTGCTCCGTTGGTCCTGAGGAACAGTCTCCTCCTCCGGTTGAGGTAGCAGGACAAATGGAGCATGAGATTGCCCAGAATTGTGATGTGAGAAGGGTCCGGAATTCCTTCCAGTACCTCGTACATTGGAAGGGGTTCGGTCCTGAGGACAGGTCTTGGGTACCGTTGACCAGGATGCATGCAGACTCGCTCATCCAAAAGTTCCATCTGCAGCATCCCGATAAGCCTGCTCCCGCTGGTAAGGGTCCGGTGGCCCCTCGTGAAGGGGGGAGTACTGTCACGCGAGGTCGGCGTCGTGCTCCCTCTGCACGACATCGCCAGACCTCTCCGCCCCCTAGAGACGAGCAATAGGGAATTGAAGTGCTGGTCTTGTCAGCCAGCACTTCATGAGTTAATTCTCTGTTTGGGTTTAGCCATGTGGTGCTGATCACACCACATGGCTACTTTGCATATTGTTTGGACAGCTTGCTCCGCCTCAGGTCATGTGATGCTGGCCACATCACATGATCCTGGGTGGGCTATTTAAAGATGGCAACTGCCTCACTCAGATGCCTGTGATTAGTTTATACTTTTGATCAGTGCTTGTGCGACCTTGTGTTTTGGATTTGCTATTTGGACTCTGACTTTGACTTGGACTTGGACCTCTCTTCTCTTGACCCTGGTATTTACGCTATCTCCTGTGTTTGACCCGGCTTGCTGACTACTCTATCATTGTGTTTGTTCCGTCTGTGTTTTGTCTCTCCCTGTGTTCCCTTTCCCTCCCTCTGCACTTACCCAGTATAGGGAACGTCTTCGTGGTTGTCCGCGGCGCCTAGGGCCCGTTTGAGGCAAGTAGGTAGGGAAAGAAGGGGGGTTTCAAGTACAGGGCACACCTTCCCTTGTCTCCCCCGTGACATGTATATAGTAGTAATGTACCATTACAATGGCCTTTCGGCTCAAACTTGACCACAGGAAGTTGTGTTTTTTTTGTTTTTTTTTAAATGTACGTCCAATAAAAGATTGCTAGTTCTCATGTATGGTGCACATGAAGTACTAGAGCATAACTGGACATGATGATAATGCCTATAAATGCTGCAGATGTTACAATGCAGAAAATGTATTTAAACATTGATGTGAGTTTGGATTTAAATTACAAATAGATTTCTTGTTGGTACTACATACAGTATTTCTGGTATCAAAATCAGGCAATAAATATCTAGATTAATGACATAAGTGTAAACGCACAATCTGAGGTTAGTTGGGGGACAAATCAAGAACAACATTAGAAAATATTATTTCACTGAAAGAGTAGTAGAAGAGGTGGTTGATACATCCACAGTAACTGAATTTAAACATGCCTGGGATAAACATGTATCTATCCTAAGATAACAATAAAGGAATAATAAAAGGGCAGACTAGATGGACCAGGTGGTCTTTTTCTGCCATCAATATTCTATGTTTCTATAAGTGTCTATGAGGCCATAAAAAATCATCTGTATTTATATGTCAGCAAAGAGTCAGAATGTTAAATAAAATCAAGTACCTTATTGTACTGACATCTATGTATATATTATTCTGTATAACAGATCCCAATGGAGTTCAGCACTCAAAGTTTCATGCAGCCGAAGAAACCAATTATTCTACAATTTGTGTCCCGGACTACAGCTGACGAGTGAGCAACAGTATACAGATGAGCATAGGATATGTAGTCTAGGCTACACATGTATATTTTGTGATTTTACAGACTTTAAGATGTAATGTGAGTCAAATTTTAATATTTAAAATTAATTAAAGGGGTTGTGCCAAGAAAAATATTCCTCATTTTTCAAGCCAGCACCTGGATCTGAATACTTTTGTAATAGCATGTAATTAAACATTTTGCATAGGCACTGAGCTATTCAATAAAATGTATCTGTATAGCGCCACCTGCTGTTTGTTCTTTTCTTTATTTCTCCACCTCACTGATGTGGTTGCATGGATTTAGTTTAAATCTTCAACTGCCACTAGCGATGCAGGGAAAGAGCTACAGCAGACATGACATCTGATATTGAAGATGTATCCTGAGAACAGGCCATCAATTTCCTGACACTGCAAAAGTCCTTTAAAGGGAAACTTTCACAATGAAAATGCGAAGCAATCTGCAGGCAACATGTTCTAGAGCAGAAGGAGCTGAGCAGATTGATATACGCTTTTGTAGGACAAGATTCAGTATAATCAGGGGCGTAGCTAAAGGCTCATGAGCCCTGGTGCAAGAGTTCAGCTTGGGCCCCCACCTCAGTGCTTTGTGAAGATGCAGCGGTGCACCTAGCCTTTCTGCTGCCTGAGGCATGGCCTTTTTTGTATGTGTATAGAAAAAATGAATTGGTAATTTGGGGTTATATATATATATATATATATATATATATATATATATATATTACATTTTTAGCTAGGGTTCTGTGAAGGTCTCAGAGCAGGGGTAGGCAACCTCAAGCACTCCGGCTGTTGTGAAACTACAATTCCTAGCATCCATACTTGCTCTCATAGAAATGAATGGAGCATGCTGGGAATTGTAGTTTCATGACAGCTGGAGTGCCAGAGGTTGCTAACCCCTGTCTCAGAGGTTTGTTAGAGAACATTAGTGATCAAACAGCATGAAAACCAAGGAACACACCAGACGATGCTGTCGACGCTGACTGATTCATGCAAGGTGCATATTAAAATATATAAATATAACATAAAATGCCCCTATGCAGAGCCCCACATATAAAATACCCCTTCTTTGTGGCCTCAGTAGATGCCTCCACATTGCCCCCAATAATGTGCCAGTAAGAAGTGCCCCATAGTGCCCCCCAATAATGTACCAGTAAGAAGTGCCCCATAGATGCCCCCACACTGCACCAATAAGAAGTGCCCCCACAAATTTGCCAGTAAAAAGTGCCCCATATATGCCCCCAATAATGTACCAGTAAGGCCCAAGTGCCCCAACCATAGATGCCCCTATCCCACACTGCCCCCAATAATGTACCAGTAAGAAGTGCCCCCATAGATGCCCCCACAGTGCCTTCAATAATGTACCAAAAGGTGCCCCCACAGTGCCCCCCAATAATGTACCAGTAAGAAGTGCCCCCATAGATGCCTCTACACTGCCCCCAATAATGTACCAGTAAGAAGTGCCCCTATAGATGCCCCCACAGTGCCCTCTATAATGCACCAATAAGTGCCCCCACAGTGCCCCCCAATATTATGCCAGTAAGAAGTGCTTCATAGATGCCCCCAATAATATACCAATAAGAAGTGCCCCCATAGATTCCCCCACAATAAAATGCCAATAAGTGCCCCCATAGTGCCCCCTAATATGCCAATAAGAAGTGCCTCCATAAATGCCCCCCAATAACATAAGAAGTGCCCCCACAGTGCCCCCCATATCATGTGCCAGTTAGAAGTGCCTACCAGTGCTCCTCTCCTCCGGTATTGTACAAAAAAATAAAAATAAACACTTCTACTTACCTCCATCAGGCTGGCAGCGATACAATGCAGGCCTCTTCCATCCTGTGTCCTGCGCTGTACGGCACAGGCGGCGCGATGACGTCGCCTATCAGAGGAATGGGCAGGGGAGATGCCTCTCCTTCCCTGCAGCACAGGCATCTGTATCGCTGTCCTGAGGACGGCGATAGGGATGACTATGGAGATGAGCGCTTCCACAATGGAAGCACTCATCTCCCTGTCGCCTGCCACCACCACCGCCCGCCAAATATCGATTCAGGGCCTGGTCCTGGGCCATGGCCCGGTGGTTAGGGACCGCTGATGTAGAGGACACAGCAAACGAGGAGCCTGCATCCGCTGTAGTTAATGGAGGCTGCTATGTCACTTAGTGACTATGGTATTTAGTGTTAGGTTCCCATCTTAAAAAGGTCGCCTTGACGTTTGGCAGACAGGTACAAATAATTTTGTACAAAAGTATTTGCCAAGAATCTCACATTTACAACGTAGCATTAGTATCGTGTAGATAGTGAGTATGGCAGTATTATATGTACTCATTTTATTGTTTGTGTTTGCAGAGTGCTGCTGTATCTTTTTGTGTTTTACTTTTCTATTTACAGCCATGGTGACGTGCAGCTGCATACTTGGGTGTGCTGGCTGACCCCCAGTTTTTCTAGCAAACGTGGAAGAAGGTGCTCTTGTCAGAACAGACCAAAGTTGAACTTTTTGGGCAAAATGCAAAACGCTATGTGGAGGAGAACTGACAATGCACATCACCCCAAACACACCATCCTCACCGTGAAATATGGTGGTGGCAGAATCATGATGTGGGGATGCTTCTCTTCAGCAGGGACAGGGAAGCTGGTCAGAGTTGATGGAGCTAAATACAGGGCAATCCTAGAGGAAAACCTGTTAGGGGCTGCAGAAGACTTGAGACTGGGCAGAGGTTCCCCTTCCAGCAGGACAACCACCCTAAACATACAGCCAGAGCTACAATTGGTTTACATCAAAGCATATCAATGTGTTAGAATGGCCCAGTCAAAGTCCAGACCTAAATCCCATTGAGAATCTTTGGCAAGACTTGAAAATTGCTGTTCACAGACGCACTCCATCCAATCTGACTGAGCTTAATCTAGTTTGCAAAGAAGATTGGGAAAAAAAAAAAAAAAAATACATGTGCAAAGCTGGTAGAGACATACCCGAAAAGACTTGTAGCTGTAATTGCAGCGAAAGGTGGTCCTACAAAGTATTGACTGAATGGGCTGAATACAAATGCACACCACACTTTTCAGATTTTCATTTATTAACAATTTTGAAAATAATGCATAATTTTTTTTCACTTCACACATACTTGCTACTTTGTGTTGGTCTATCAAGTAAAATCCCTATAAAATAAATTCAAAGAGTAACTAAACCTTTATAACAAATTTTAATATGATGTCCCTAATGCCCCAAGAAAACTTTTTCTAATGTACTTTATTTATTAATTTTGTATTTTTATTATACTTTTACTTCCCTAAAGCGCACCATTCCCTGTGCACTTAAAACTCAGTTCTCTGTACACCGCTGACAGCTCAGGAGTGTATGTAGTATGGGCTGTGACATTTATGAATGGAGCTGCAGTGCTCTGAGTACGGGCAGGAGGGCATATTGCTGCTCCTGCCCGTGCCCACCGGAGGATTACTAACTCCTGGCATAGTACATGGGTACTACTATGGGCTTCTGCCTGCTCCACTAAGCTAAGAGATCACATTTAGTTCTCAGCTTAGCAAAGCAGGAGCCCGCTCCTCTAAACCTGGCATAGTACATGAGTACAGTGTACCCATGTACTATGCCAGAAGTTAGTAATCCTCCGGGGAACACGGGCAGGAGCAGCAATGTGCGCTCCTGCTGCTGCAGCCCTATTCATAAACTTCACACTCCGTACACCGCTGAGCTGTCAGCGGTGTATGGAGAACTAAGTTTTAAGCGCACAGGGAATGGTGCGCTTTAGGGAAGTAAAAGTATAATAAAAACACAAAATTAATTAAAACACATTTTATTGGGGCATTAGGGACATCATATTAAAATTTGTTATAAAGGTTTAGTTACTCTTTAAAGGCTATGTACACCTTTGGGGGCAATTTTTTTATTATTCGTGCATTGTACTCGGTTTTAGCTAAAAATCATTTTTTCAATAGGCCTTTTTTCTGTACATAGCTGATATACTCTAGTAGCAGCCTCTGGATTTTCTCTCTCTTCCATCAGTTGGGGAGCTGACAGCTCCTTATCTCTGCTCTCTGACATTATAAACACTCAGAGCTCAGATGTGATCTTACGTGTTCATGACCTCTCAGTAGTTTAGAGATGAGGTTTATTAGATGGCACAAATTGAAAGTGAAAGTACCAGTCACACAGTTAGAAAAACAGTTAACCCTTTGTGACAGAACGGCTCAATATTTTTAATAAAGGCCCACTAAAAATATGATTTTTAGCCAATTTTAATTTTGTTGGTTCAATGTGAAATTTTTTTTTTTTTAATTTTAACACCTTTTAAAGGCACTGTATTAAAAGTAAACCGCAGCATTTCCAATTGGTGAAAAAATGTGCGTCCTTTATTCACCCAAACTGTTTGGATAACACATTTTTCACAAATTGGAAGTTCTGCGGTTTACTTTTTCTATGGATTTTTGATGTTGGTACTCCATTTACTACTTTTTTACTATTGATGGTGCTGCTCTGATTGTTGTTCTTAGTGTGTGTGTATATATATTTGAAAAAAGGATGATAAATGCAGCTCCCAATAAAACGATGACCTTTATTTTCTTAGCAGTAAAATCCAAAAACACCGTGCATAAACAGCTCCTACACGTTTTGGACCATGGATTTAAGATCCTTACTCATTACTAGAGATGAGCAAATCTCATATTTAGAAATTCGTTTGCACTTCGTTTAGTGGTAAAAGCAGAGTTGTGTTATGGATTCCATTACCACAGACCATAACACAATTTTATTATGGAATGCATAATGGAATGCCTTTAGAGGCATTCTGTTATTCATTCCGTCATAACAGAAGTCTATGGGCTGCATAACAGATCCATCCGGTCTCCGTTAAGCAGGAGAGCACTCCAACATAACGGAAACCGGACGAAATCCGTTATGCAAATGATGCCTTTAGAGGCATTCCATTATGCATTCCGTCATAGAATTGCATTATGCTCTGAGGTGACAGAATCCATAATGCAATTCTGCTTTTACCACTAAACGAAGCACAAACGAATTTCTAAATATGAAATTTGCTCATCTCTACTCATAACACACCTGCTTTGTAATGCGCAAAATATAAATACACCAATTACATTCAAACTTAGATGTCACATGTTAGCTGGTGGTAGTGTTTGAGCAACATAGAAAAAGTGGAGATAAAAATCCATACTATAAAATATGAAAAATCAAACAAATAAACACTCAAATCAATGATATTTAGTGATGATCGAGCACCCAGGTGCCAAGCACCTGAGCATAATTGAAGTCTATGAGAGTAAACCAGACAGCGAGGGGGTGCCTGGTTTACAAAAGTGCCCCAAATTTAAAAAAAAAACAAAAAAAAAACACACAGACAGACACACAGAGACACTACTTACCTTCCCTGGCAGCTCCCTTCTCCCATCCAGCAGGAAGACGGCGCGCACAGTGGTAAGTTTTACCACAGCGCCACCTGCTTGACAGGAGGAATCCCTACAAAGAAGACGCCTGAGGAGGAGGTAAGTGGTTGGTGTTTGTTTTCTATTTTTCAGGAAAGTGAATGCCATTTTTTTCAAAAATAATTAAATAATTTTAAAAAATGGTGTGGGGTCCCCCCTTTTTTCCTTCTCCAGCCAGATACAACCAGCAGCGGCAGCCTGGCACTACCAGGGTGGGAAGGGACACGGTTATTGGCCGTTATTATTATACGGTTATTGGGTGCCAAGGTAATAGATGTTGGGGTTAGTGCTGGCCATACTGTCAAGCACTAAGCCCAGTATTAGCAATCAGGGCCGTCTGTAGATAGCCGTGATTACTAAAACTGCAGTGTTGTTGTTGTGATTTTATTGAAATAAATACTCCCCCAGACCCCTGTTTGACCATTTTATTTAAAATATATAAAAGCTGGTCCGACGTAATCCAACGAATCTGACGTAGTCCTCTGCATTCACGATCCTGAAAAATAGAAAAGAAACAAACAAAAAAACAAACACAAACACACTTACCTCCTCCTCCTCAGGCTTCTTCTCCTCAGCAGTGGAGCCTCTTCCGCCAGAGGTGGTAAGAACTGACTATTTTTTCTATATTGCCATTTATTAGTTTATATTGTTTGAGCCTCATTTATTTTATTTTTGAATAAGTAAAAGTTATGTTTTAAATATTCCATATCCTCATTGGGCTTAGTACATTGTATTGTTATGAGGTAGTTTAGCTAGATAACTAGCTTGTGTGATTATATTTTGCCGTAATAAGTCACAAGAAATCTCCATTAAATACTGGTGACTTGTACTCTAGTCATGGAGGTAATGTGCTGCAGTTGCATGACTGAAGCTATTAGGTATGGTTAAACTGCCTCGGGAGAGGGGTTAGAGCTGCATTGTAAGTAGCAGACAATAGATGTCGCACCTCTCCACCTCTATTCAATCTTGGTTTGTCCAGCTTAGGGGTTGTTCACATATCAGTTATTTGATAAGTTATTTCCATCAGTTATTGTGAGCCAAAACAAGGTGCGGGTCAAAAACACCAAACAGGTGCAGATCTTTTCATTATTCCTGATCTCTGTTTAGTGACCACTCCTGGTTTTGGCTGACAATAACTGATGGAAATAACTGTTCAAATAACTGATATGTGAACAACCCCTTAAAGGGGTTGTCTCACTTCAGTAAGTGGCATTTATCATGTAGAGAAAGTTAATACCAGGCATTTACTAATGTATTGTTATTATCCATGTTGCTTACTTTGCTGGCTGGATTCATTTTACCATCAAATTATACACTGCTTGTTTCCATGGTTACAGACCACCCTGCAATCCATCGGTGGTGGTCGTCCTTGCACAATATAGAAAAAAGCGTCAGCCTGTCTGGTGGCCCGGGACCATGGGAGTGGACATAGGCTAGTGCTTTTTCCTATATTGTGCAAACATGGCCACCACTGATGGATTGCAGCTTGGTTGTAACCATGGAAACGAGCAGTGTATAATGTGATGGAAAAATGAGTGCAGCCAGCAAAGGAAGCAATATGGACAATCACAATACATTAGTAAGGGCCTTGTATTAACTTTCTCTATATGATAAATGGCACTTACTGAAGTGAGACAACCCCTTTAAAGGAGTTCTCTGCTTTTGCTATATCGATGACATATCCTCAGGATAGGTCATCAATATCAGAGCGACAAGGGCCTGAATGCCAGCACCACCGCTGATCAGCTGTTTGAGCTGAAGGACCTGCCGTCATAAGAGGATGCGACCAGTCACACATACAGGAGGGACTGTATGCAACGGACAGCAGTGTTATTACAACTCCTCTGTCCCCATTCGCTTCAATGGGACGACTCCCTCCTAGCGACTTGAATAGGAGGGAGTCGCCCCATTGAAGTGAATGGGGGAGTTATTTTCGCCATATAAGATGCACTCCCCCCTCCCCCCAAAAGTGGGGGGAAAATGTCAGTGCGTTGTTATTAGGCGAATACTAATGAGTGCTTCCATTATGGAAGCACTTATTAGTACAGCAGGACTGGGGAGTGGTGAATGTTGCGCTCTCCATATGGGCTCTGTACTCACCGCTTCCCAGTCTTCTCCTGCAGGCTCCTCACGCTATGCTGTGACGTGACCTTCGCACAGCGTGAAGACATTGGTACTCTGTGACCTTATGTTGTGCAATGTCAGGTCACAGCACAGCGCAGCAGGAAGAGCGCTGGATCTCAGGAGCGGTGTCTGGAAAAGGAGAGGCGAGTTGATTTATAATTTTTTTGTCTGATTTACATTGGCGGGTCTGTTCTAAGGTCTGATTAACATTGGCTGTTTGATTGGGGCTCTAAGCGGAGATATGATTAACATGTGGATCTTATTAACATTGGGGGTCTTATTAACATTGGGGGTCTGATCTGAAGTCTGATTGGGGGTCTTATTAACATGGGGGGGTCTGTTTAACATGGGGGTTTGATTGGGGCTGTCAGCTGAGGTCTGATTAACATTGGGGTCTGATCTTTGGTCTAATGAAAAATATATTGTTTATTTTCTTCTTTTCTCTAAAACCTTGGTGTGTCTTATGCCAGGTGCATGTTATAGGGCAAAAAAATACGGCACATCTGCTCGCCGCTGCAATGTCTACAGGTAAATAGTGAAGAGAACATGGCGCTCCCACTAGAGCTGCTTTCTCTTTAAACAGCTGATCAGTGGGGGTCCTGAGGATAGGTCATCCATATAACAAAGGTTGAGAACCCCTTTAACCCTTACACTCCCAGCGCCGTACATGTACGGCTTGGGCGATGTGGGCACATGGTGCCCGCTCGCAAGTGCGGCGGGCGTCATGGCTGGCAAGTCTCTGCTGTTTCTAACAGCAGAGACTTGCCGCTACTTACCTCATCGGCGGCGTCTTGCTGGGCGTTTAGATGCTGTGATCACGGCATCTAGTTGCGTCTGAACCCGGAAGCGTACGCTTCCGGGTGGTGTACAGACGCCCCGAGTGGCCAATCGGGGTGTCTGTACACCATATGAAAACTGTAATCCTCGCTGGTGAGGATTACAGTTTTCAAAGTGCAATTCTTATTCTGGCCACTAGATGGCAGGCCAGGATAAGAAATGAGCAATTCTTGGATTTATCTCAGTCTAGAAAATCCCTGATTGCTCATAAAGAAAAAAAAAAGCCACAATATATGAGCTCATATTTGAGCTTTAAAATAGTAAAAAAAAAATAAAAAAAAGTTAAAAAATATATAAAAGTTCAAATCACCCCCCTTTCCGTATAACTAAAAAATAAATACCTAAATAACAATAAATATATGGGTATCACCGTGACCGAAAACGCCCTTACTTTTAAAATATAAAAAAAAAAATTCCAATACGGTGAATTGTGTGGCGGAAAAAAGCGTCCAAATGGCGATTCGACGTTTTTTGTTGCTTTTTTTTTCTAAAAAAAATTAAATAAAAAGTGATCAAAATAGAATGGTATCAATAAAAACTTCAGATCGCCCCACAAAAAATGAGCCCCCATACACATAAATACCAAAAAGTTATAGGGGTCAAGATATGACAAGGAAAAAAAAAAAAGGCAACTTTCTAATTATTTTATCACTATCAAAACGCAGGAAAAACTATACATATTAGGTATTGCCAGATTCGTACTGACCAGTAGAATGAAAGTAACGGGTCAGTTGTAATGCACATCGAACGCTGTAAATAAGAAACCCATAGAACTCTAGCGGAATAGCGGTTTTTTTTTGCAATTTCACCTGATTTGGAATTTTTTTCCCGCTTCCCACTACACTATATGCAATATTAAATGGTGGCGTTGGAAAGTACAACTTGTCCCGCAAAAAACAAGCCATCATACAGCTATGTGAACAGAAAAATAAAACAGTTATGGCTGTTTGAAAGCAGGAAGCGCAAAACGAAAATGCATAACCGAAAAAACCTCAGGGAGTGAAAGGGTTAACACAAAGTGACCCAGCGTTTTGCTCAGGGAATCAGTTACCAGTTTATGCTGCTCTCAGATTGGGAATCATAATACAGGTGAGATATTCCCTTTAAATGATGCACTGTGCATGCCACATATACAGCTCATCTACACCACATTGTGTGAGCTGTGCTGCATAAACATGACACACGCAGCACAAGTATGGAAGGACTGACTAGAGCGCATACATAACGCAGCTCTAACTGCATGTAGTGCACTCTACACATACAGAGCGCCCCTCGAGGCCGTGTACTTCTTCAGCTCTTGGTTCGTACACACAGCATATCTAACAAGCATAGTGTATGGGCTCCTGGGAGGTTTACAAGCTGCTCCGCTTCCTTCTACTGAGCTGACACTTCCCTCCTCCCGTACATGTGACTGGTCACGTGATCACATGACGGCAGGTCCTTCAGCTCACTGGACGTCGCATCTTGGCCGGGATATCAGGCTGTGGGGGGGACTGATCAGCATTGTATACAGCTGGGTGCTGTGCAGGCGGTCACCTAGAGTCTACGCTGCACTCCTCTGTACAGCACCATGCTGAACGTCCCCTCCCCTTCATTCCCCGTCCCCAATTCCCAGCAGCGGGTTTCTGCAGGTGGGAGGAACAAGGTATGACTGTGGGGTCGGGGTGCCTCCTAATAGGCTGTGCTTTCTGGCTGCTTCTCCCAGGGCTGTACATTAGTGGACATCATAGCTCCTGTGTGTTATGAGTAAGGCTATAGATATACACTGACTGTATCCATAGAAATGTGTAAGGAGCAGTATAGCAGTGAATGCTGTCATATAGTATGTGGAGGCTGTATGTGTAACCCCTTTTCAGAGCCTGCGCTGTATGGTCGCAGTGCCAGGTTGGTGATAGCATTGGTCATAAGAGCACCGATTGGTTAAACAATCAGCGACCAGCTTTATTGGTCTCCACTTAGATGCCGTCCGTGGTCAATAGCAACGAACCGCAGTGTCTAACGTGTTTGGCAGAGGGAGGTGGGTCCTCCGGCACTTCAGCTGTTGTGAAACTACAACTCCCAGCATGCATACTGGCTCTACTCTTCTAATAACTCTTATATAAATGAATGGAGCATGCTGGGAATTGTAGTTTCACAACAGCTGGAGTGCCAGAGGTTGCTGACCTAGACTCTAATGCCCCTTTCACACGAGCGGGAGACTTGCATGTCTCCCGCAACGCATCTACAGGGCTGGACTCCGGCACTGACTAGGATCACATATAATGCTATGCGATCCCTGTCAGTGCCGAGTCCAGCCCTGTAGATGCGTTGTGAGAGACATGCGAGTCTCCCAATCGTGTGAAAGGGGCATAATAGTTTGTATGTCAGTGTAACACACTGACATTGAAGATAGCCTAGACTTGTGATGGCTAACCTCCGGCACTCCAGCTGTGGTAAAACTACAACTCCCAAGAAGCACACTTGCTTGGCTGTTCTCAGAACTCCACAGAAATAAATGGAGCATGCTGGGAGTCGTAGTTTAACCACAGCTGGAGTGCTGGAGGTTAGCCATCACAGGACTAAGGGGTCAAAAATGACAGTAAGGTTTTTATATATTGATACCTATCAGTATGTCTAAAGACATACTGATAGAGAGCTTAGATTGTGAGCTCCATTGGGGACAGCCTGATGATAATATCTGTAAAGCGCTGTGGAATATGCCAGCGCTATATAAATGCATAAAATAAATATTACACTCACCGGCCACTTTATTAGGTACACCTGTCCAACTGCTCGTTAACACTTAATTTCTAATCAGCCAATCACATGGCGGCAACTCAGTGCATTTAGGCATGTAGACATGGTCAAGACAATCTCCTGCAGTTCAAACCGAGCATCAGTATGGGGAAGAAAGGTGATTTGAGTGCCTTTGAACATGGCATGGTTGTTGGTGCCAGAAGGGCTGGTCTGAGTATTTCAGAAACTGCTGATCTACTGGGATTTTCACGCACAACCATCTCTAGGGTTTACAGAGAATGGTCCGAAAAAGAAAAAACATCCAGTGAGCGGCAGTTCTGTGGGCGGAAATGCCTTGTTGATGCCAGAGGTCAGAGGAGAATGGGCAGACTGGTTCGAGCTGATAGAAAGGCAACAGTGACTCAAATTGCCACCCGTTACAACCAAGGTAGGCAGAAGAGCATCTCTGAACGCACAGTACGTCGAACTTTGAGGCAGATGGGCTACAGCAGCAGAAGACCACACCGGGTGCCACTCCTTTCAGCTAAGAACAGGAAACTGAGGCTACAATTTGCACAAGCTCATCGAAATTGGACAGTAGAAGATTGGAAAAACGTTGCCTGGTCTGATGAGTCTCGATTTCTGCTGCGACATTCGGATGGTAGGGTCAGAATTTGGCGTCAACAACATGAAAGCATGGATCCATCCTGCCTTGTATCAACGGTTCAAGCTGGTGGTGGTGGTGTCATGGTGTGGGGAATATTTTCTTGGCATTCTTTGGGCCCCTTGGTACCAATTGAGCATCGTTGCAACGCCACAGCCTACCTGAGTATTGTTGCTGACCATGTCCATCCCTTTATGACCACAATGTACCCAACATCTGATGGCTACTTTCAGCAGGATAATGCGCCATGTCATAAAGCTGGAATCATCTCAGACTGGTTTCTTGAACATGACAATGAGTTCACTGTACTCAAATGGCCTCCACAGTCACCAGATCTCAATCCAATAGAGCATCTTTGGGATGTGGTGGAACGGGAGATTCGCATCATGGATGTGCAGCCGACAAATCTGCGGCAACTGTGTGATGCCATCATGTCAATATGGACCAAAATCTCTGAGGAATGCTTCCAGCACCTTGTTGAATCTATGCCACGAAGAATTGAGGCAGTTCTGAAGGCAAAAGGGGGTCCAACCCGTTACTAGCATGGTGTACCTAATAAAGTGGCCGGTGAGTGTATATATATCAATGCTGCAGTCATAATGACCCATAGAATACATTTAAAGAGGCTCTATACCTTTTTCTTACTGATGATTTGTTCTTTGGATAGGTCATCAGTATCTCTCGGGGGTCCGACACACGGAACTCCTATCGATCAGTTGTTTGAAAAGACAGCGGCGCTCGCAGTAGTGTAGTGGCCTTCTCGTGGGCCATGTGACATCACAACTATGTCATGTGGCCATTGACTTGTCCGACAACTGAGTCCCCCGCTGATCAGATGCTGATGACCTATCCAAAGTGAAAAACGCATTATATCCGCACTTTTTTCAGGATGCAATGCGTTTTTCACTGAAGCCCCATTCACTTCTATGGGGCCAGGGCTGCGTGAAAAACGCAGAATATAGAACATGCTGCGTTTTTCACGCAACCAGAACTGATGACCCATTGAAATGACCCATTGAAATGAATGGGTCAGGATTCAGTGCGGGTGGTATGCATTCATGTCACGTATTGTACCCGTGCGGAAAACTCGCTCATGTGAAAGGGGCTAAACCTAACACCTCGTCTAGAGTAGCTCCTCCAGTTTTCCTGCTCCACCCTCCTCCTGGAGTGAGATTACAACTTTTTTGTGACTTTTTAAAAAAGTCGCAATGATAAATCTGGAGTGAAACTCATTAACATAGCTAACCACACCCACTTTTCCACCCATATTACAAAACTGGAGTGTGTGGTGTAAAGATGCAAAAAGACCTGTTTTACGACTTTTTTTATGCCAGAATTCTTCAACGCAGAACTGATGCGTGAGAAAAGAACGCTCATGTCCACAGACCCATTGAAATGAATGAGTCAGGATTCAGTGCGGGTGTTATGCGTTCACGTCACGCATTGCGACCGTGCGAAAAACTCGCTCGTGTGAAAGGGGCCTAAGACTGCCGAACACAATGTGGCCCGGGCAGAGGGATCAGCACCGCTAATTGCGAGACCGCATCTGTAATTGTCCGCTGGCATCTGTACCTACTGTTTGTTTAAATAGCATGCACAAGCGTGGCACCGCATTGTGTATGGTGAGCCTTACATACCTATAGCTATCAGATGAGAAGTGTATCCAGCCTAGGCAACAGCCTGGACTCCTGACTGATACATTGTGGCAAAATATTAGGCCACCTGCACACGTATGCAGAAAATCCGCATGAAAACTGCATCCAAAACGTGATGAAAACCACACATATATCAGCACTATTTATTGTGTTTTTTTTTTTGTTTTTTTTTTGTTGCGGATTTTCTTGTAAATGTCCCCATTGAAGTCTGTGTGGAAAACCCTTTACATAAGGGCACAGCAGTTCAGTTAAGACACTTACAGAAAACACAATGGGAGAGATTTATCAAAACTGGTTTAGTTGCCCTTAGCAACCAATCGGATTCCACCTTTCATTTTCCAGGTGAGCTCTAAAGAATGAAAGAAGAATCTGATTGGTTGCTATGGGCAACTAAGCCAGTTTTCCTTTGCACCAGTTATGATAAATCTCCCCCAATGTGTACATGTCACTTGTCAAATCCCATTCACTTTGTTGGTACTCTTTCACTCTGTGTTTTTTCTGCATGAAAATCTGCGCGTTAGGCTACCTGCAAATGGTGTGGATTTCTGTGCAGAAAATCCGTGTGAAAGTATCATGAAAAACACAATAAAAACAGCACATAAATCCATACTATTTATCTTGGATCTTGTGCCTTTTTGTTCATTTTTATGTGGGCTTCCTTCACATTTGCGTTACCGCTGTCCAGCAGGCTGTTTTCTGGATTGGGAATATCCACATGTTACTGCGATGCCGCCAGCCCCTTGACTATTATGGAATCCAGCTGCTACGCGGTAAATATGCCAGGATTCGGTTGGACAAAGATTGTTGAGTGTACTGTATTAGGCTACATTCACACGAATGTGGTGTTTTGTGGATCTGCAAAACACGGATACCAGCCCACGTGCGTTCCGCAAAAATTTGCAACTTTTTGCGTCTGTTTTACGACTTTTTTATGTCAGAATTCTTGAGTGAAGGTATGATGAATCAGGGCCAAAGTGTATACGGGATTTGTCATATACTTTGTCAGTACTGTATTAGGACTCATTCACATGTCAGTGTTTTGGTCAGTGATTTCCATCAGGTGTGACTCTAAACACAGAACAGGAGCAGATCTTTCCCTTAGACCTTATGTCTGTGGAGGCTCCAGTCCTGGTTTTGGCTCACAATCACTGATGAAAATCAGTGACCAAAACACTGACGTGTGAATGAGGCCTAAGGACCTATTCAAGTCAATGGGTCTGCATCCGTGATACGGATTGCACACAACCGATGCTTGTATATTGAAAATCCTGCTGTTTGCGGTCCACCATATGGGCACGCATCACCTACAGTTGTGTGAATGAGCCTTAATCGTGTAATGGGCAATGTGTGCAGGTAGCCGTAGGGAGATTTCTGCTGATGATGATGTGTTTAGCTCAATTGCTTAGACTGGATATCATAGTACGCACACCAATAATCACGCAATGCACCAATCTATAAAGAATACATGTTTATTAATTCATCAAAATTTATATAAAAAATATGTATGTAAAAAGTCAATGGTGATAACTAACACACACAAAAGGAGAGGCAGGTACGTAGTACTCATACAATTAAAGGGGTATTCTCATCTTGGACAATGGGGGCATATCGCTAGGAATGAATGGGAGCAGTGGCCGTGCATGCGCACCCATTCATTTCTATGGAGCCGACGGAGATAGCCGAGCCAGCGCTCGGCTATTTGCGGCGGCCCCATAGAAGTGAATGGAGAGCGGGCCGCGCTTGCGTGGTGCGCACTTCTTCACTTCGGGGGCCCTGTTATCGATATAGGTGCGGGTCCCAGCGGCGGGACCCGCACCTATAGGACAATGGGGGCATATCCTAGCGATATTTCCCCATTGTCCAAGATGAGAATACCCCTTTAAGAGTAAAACATTACAAAAATTATCCACATAGAACATGGTAAAGTGCAAGTGCAAAAACCAATATATGGAGCATCATAAGTGACCCACAGCAGTCAAAAGAACAGGTATAATAAGCAATAAATGGCAATATAGACCACTGCCTCCTCCGAACCCCGACGTACGTTTCGCTATGGCTTCCTCAAGGGGATTGGATCATTTGTGTGTATTAGTTATCACCATTGACTTTTTACATACATATTTTTTATATAAATTTTGATGAATTAATAAGCATGTATTCTTTATAGATTGGTGCATTGCGTGATTATTGGTGTGCGTTATCTGAGGCCTTTTTTGCACCTCTGATGTTGTGTTATATTTTTTGGTGCCTCTCAATTTTGAATTGGATATCATAGTAACAACCCTCAGCATGGAGCAAAAGTGAGTGGGGGAGATTTATCAAAACTGATGTAAGGGCTCTTTCATACGAGCGTGTCCCTTGCGGGAATCACACTCCATGTGAGAGCCTGACCTTTCTGTCATAGAATCGTATTGACAGCTTTATGTTTACAAACATAAAACATATAAAGTTTCCTTCGACTCCAAGAACTCCTCCTTGGTGCGTTATTTTTTTTGTCAATGAGTATATGTAGTATTTCAAAGCATTATTGCCTGTACTGATATGCAGCCTATTAGGGCGCATTCACACGACCGTAGTGTTTTGTGGATTCGCAAATTGCACATCCGCAAAGCACGGATACTGGCCGTGTGTGTTACACAAATTGCGGACCGCACATGGCCTCAACCATAATAGAAAATGCCTATAATAGGACATGCTCTTTTTTTTTTTTTGTAATTTTAGTAACTTTATAGAATAGCATAGTCGACCTGTATTTTATATAGAGACGTCATCTAAAACTGACTCTGACACGACAAATGATGTGGGGAGAGAGAAGGATAAAAATCAAAATGCGGATAAATGGGTTAAATCAAAGACTAACAGAATATCAAAACATCAAATTAAGGAAGTAATCAAAATGAATAACAGATAAAACGTAACCTTTAATATAGTCAAACTAAAAAGGTATCATAGCCCTTGGTATAAATCAAAAATAATGAGATCAAACATTAATCAGAAAGGGATATGGTAGGGAAAAAAAAAAGTGCACGGTGACACCCAATAAATGAAACCCGTTTGTCCTACCACTCCGTCCGGAAGGTTCATCTTGTATCAGTAGTCCGGGAAAGAAGGAAAACAATCCCTGAGCTAGATGAGAGTACAATATGTTAATTCCCTACAGGGGGTGCTACACTGGCCCTGATAGCCTAACCACAGAGCACCCGCCCTGACAAGGGCGACCCCGTCCGGAACCCATCCCTTTCATAAATAGCCCTAGTTAGCCCTTATCCTAACACTTCCCTACATGCATGTTTCGCATATCAAAAAAGCTCATCAGGGGAACAGTGGGGAAATGGGGCAAATTGCTAACATTGAGGCAGCAACACGGGGTATAATGGATTAACCTCAAAATGTTTCTAAATGCCAGCTCAAATGGAACACTGTCCAATATATGGAACAGGTTCCAAAAAATATAAAAAGGGGGGGGGGGGGGTGAGAGCTGATAAAAGTCTCACGCCGCCATAAACAGGGGCCGCATATCAACCGCGGTCGATGTTTTGCCTGGGGAGGTTGCGTGCTCGCCAATAATTTAAAGCCTAGGAGCGGCCTGAAAGCGAGGTCTGGCGTCACTGCTTCATACGCCATGTTCAAGACACATGCAGCGCAGTCTAACAACGTTGCCAGGCAACCAGGACGCGCTGCCGGCAAATGTCAGACACCCGATCATAGATGGAGGATGGCGCACACAGGAGATATTTGGGGCAAACTAATAATTGTAGCAACTTGGCATCATGAAAAAAACAGGAATAAGAGGCAACTAAAAGAGGTATACAGTGAAGAAGGATGAGGAGATAAGCGGAGGAGATATGAGGGCAAAGAAAATACCATAATAACAATGATACAACAAATGATAAAAAGTAATAATTAAATGATTAACAAGATAAGGGGAAAAGGGAAAGAGGTGTCAAAAATGCTAATTAGATAAAACAGCTGTAATTTAGCTGTTCATTGAGCCCACAGGGGGAAACTGTGCGTAACAGGAAGATCCAACGGGCCTCATGCTGCAAAATAGTGCGGTCCCAATCCCCACCGCGTACGGGTTCTTTTACCGCCTCAATAACTATGGCCTTAAAGGGGTTGTCCCACGAAAAATATTTTACAGTTTTCAAACCAGCACCTGGATCTGAATACTTTTGTAATTGCATATAATTACAAATTTTGTATAGCTACTGAGTTATTCAGTAAAATGTATCTGTATAGGACCACTTAATTTCTTATTTCTTTGACCTATTCACTGAGAAGGCCGCACATGCTCAGTTTCAACTTTTACCTGCCTCCTGAGCTGTGATGGGGAGAGCTCAGGCACGCCCCCTTAGCTGCAGCACAAAAGACCCTCCCCTGGAGCTGTCATCTTGATATAAATCTAGCAGAGCAATGAATGAGGAGATCTCTGGATCCATGTGAGGTACAGGGCTGGTTCTAGCATTATTAGAAAGAGGTTGTCATGGACTATATGATGTCTAATTTTCATTTTTTACATTATTCCTGGGATAACCCCTTTAATGCACTTTGGATTGCCCTGATGGCAATCATGAATGTGTCTAGACACAGCCGTGTCATGCTTATTTTCAATGTCCCGCTGATGCTCACCAATACGTCAGCATAACTCGCGTCTGGTCTTGCCTATATATTCTTTTTGACACTCGCAAGTTATTTTATAAATAACTCCCCAAGTGCGAAAAGTGATGACGTTTCCAATGAGAAAAGTCTGTTGCAGATTAGTAGTGTAAAAGGATTTACCACTTTAAATAGTATCACACGCCACACAGCCACTACACCTAAAGCAGCCCTTAGGTTCACGATTCAACCATGTGCCCTGCAGTGCAGGTGTGTAGTGGCTCTGAACTAGGAGGTCCCGCAAACTACTGGCCTTTCTAAAAGTGACCTAAGAGTAGTCATGGATCATGTCCCGGATGTTGGGATCCATTAAGAAAATTGGCCAGTGTCTATCCAAGATTTCTCTGGCCTGTCTTGCGGCACCATCAAAAGTGGTAATCAAACGGACTTTATTATCTGCACCAGATTTTTCTTTAGGAATTAATAGATCTGTCCAGTTGGTAGAGAGGGCTATCTGAAAAGCTGTTCAAAAGGTGTGATCCGGATAGCCTCTTGAACAGGGTGGATAAAAATCAATGTTTTTTTAAAAAAAATCAAAAAAATCGGATTTTTTTGATTTAAATCGGATTTTTTTCAATAAACTGCTTTTTTAGGAAAATATTTTACCATCCAAAGGTTCTTCCATCATGAGATAAAGCGGAGTTGTTTAACTCAGTAGAATAAAGGCTGTATATGTGTAACATTCACAATGCCATGCTCTTCCAGAGATTTCTGTAGGATTAGTGGGCAGTTTCTCTCCTATATTATCACAGACGCTCGCTTACTTCAGTGCCAAGTCCAAGAAGTTAGACAATATGTTTCTGATTGTTTGGAGTGGAATAGATCTGCACAGCACAACACAAGAAGAATGTGAATCTAAGTGTGAGGAGGAGGGGCAAGCAGACAAGAAAATGAAAGTGAAACTTTGAGCACAATACTGCAGCATAGCCACAGACAGACAAGTCTGGATCTGTTTGTGTGTACGATCTGAGGTTTATTACATTCTTTCCTTAAACTGGGGAGAAAAAAGTAATATAAAAAGTGATTCTAAAAATTTTCATCTACTTGCATGTTAAAGTAGCAAGAACTAGTTTAGGTAGAAACTTTGATTTAAATCACTGATTTAAATCAAGCCTTACTGACTAGTGATTTAAATCGTGATTTAAATCGTGATTTAAATCAGTTCGATTTAAATCAAATCCACCCTGCTCTTGAATGGAATCTATCCCTAAGATTGTTTCCTTGTTTTACAAAATCCGCTTTCTCCAAGGGCGGATTGGCCATAGATCTTACAGGGAAATTTCCCGGTGGGCCGATGCCCAGGGGGCCACATCGGCCCTCCTCACAGCCTCTCAATGGAAGTTTTTTGGGATGTATTTTGTGCTGCTGACAGTATATTGTGATGGACTGTGGTATTCGCCTCTGTTGGGATGGTATATTGTGCCACAATATGGTATTGTTGGCCCTGCTTTCCATCAATTTGGACCCAACTACAAAATGGGGCCACTTTTAGTATTTTTTCCAGGGCCACTTTAAGTTCCCAGTCCGCTCCTGGCTTTCTCTGAGCAGTTCCGACAGAGACTCAAGTATTGTCCCCATAGGATGCCTCTCTTAAAGGGAACCTGTCATCAACTTTATGGTGACCTCACTGAGGGCAGCATAAAATAGTGACAGAAATGCTGATTTCAGCGGTGTGTCACTCATGAGCTAAAAGTAAGTGGTTGCTGAGAACCAGCATCATAATCATTACAACCCAGGCCTTGAAAAGAGTCAAATCTACCTGAGAAGAGTCATGGTTATTCCTAATCTCCTGCTCTCCCGCCCATGTGCTAATGATTGTCAGTTCTCTCCTAGAGAGAAAGGGAGAAAACTAGGTAGAAGACTGTCAGTCATCAGCAGGTGGGCAGGGAGAGCAGGAATTCATGAATAACCATGACTCTTCTCAGGTAGATCTGACTCTTTTCAAGGCCTGGGCTGCAATGATTATGATGCTGGTTCTCAGCAACCACTCACTTTTAGCTCATGAGTGACACACCGCTGAAATCAGCATTTCTGTCACTATTTCATGCTGCCCTCAGTGAGGTCAGCATAAAGTTGATGACAGGTTCCCTTTAAGAGAAACTGGATGACTGCTGTTCCAGTAAAAGACTGAGTTGGTTGAGGTGGGTTTTCTGTAAATGGTGGTGGAGAGTTCCTCATTACCTTTCCTGGAAATTCGGATATCCAGAAAGGGGAGGGACTCCATGCTAGATCCATATGTGAATCTAAATCCGATATTGTTGGTGTTGAGTTTATCAACAAAGTCACCAAAAGCTTGTCTAGTATCGTTCCAAATGCTGAAAATGTTGTCTAGGTACTGGGCCCATAGTGACACGGCCCTGGTACATAGTGACGACCCGTCCCCAAAAACTATGGTAGACTCCCACCAGCCCAGGAGCAAATTTGCATAAGATGGCGCACAGGAACAGTCCATGGCTGTGCCCCTGAGCGTGTGGTATATCCTGCCATTAAAGAGGAAAAAATTGTGAGTCAATAAAAATTGGATTATAGATAAATTCAGTGGCTCACTAATGTAGAAAAGGAATGAGGTGCTCTCACCTCCGATTCAACCAAAAATCGTCAGTGAAATAATATTATAAAGGAGTAGTAGGTGGAGCACTCTCTATTTGGTGGTTCATGCACATTAGAGAAATATGGTCTAATTTCAAAGTATAGTTATTTGGACAATATGGAGAATAGTGAAGGATATAGTGATACGGTATACAGTGAAAATGGGTATGTGCCCAATATTATGGGTTATAATCTAATATACAATCTTATATTTAAAAAACAAATTATATTTAAGAAAACAAACTGTATTGGTAGATAAAAAATATATTATTTATTTTAGAATTAAAATATATAAATAGAATGAAAATAGCCCCAAAAAATAGAAAGAAAAAATAATAAAAAATAAAAAATAAAATAAAAATGAAAATACAAAATAAAAATAGTAAAAAATAAATCCAGAGTTTATAAAGTGTGGCAATGGTGTAATTGTATCAAGGGATAAGTCATTTGGAGGTATAATGCCGTTTCACTTAATGTTTATGGTCAGGAATTGTGTCCCAGTTTTGTAGCAGCTGTTATTTGTGACTAAATATCGCCAGTATGGTGATGTCTTTTGTCAGGTAGTACAAATACAGTATTGAGGCTTTACTGTGGTACTTTACCGCTCTGGCAGCTTTTAGTCTGTTTCCTCCGGTCCTTTTAGTGCATAGCGTTCCTCCGTCCGGAGTTGTGTAGTCTCAGCGATGTGCGGACTCGGCGTGGGTAGCTTTAAATCTTGGCGCACGCTTGGCGTTCCACGTGGCGTCCCACATGGGTGCCGGCTATTTCTGTGCGCTTAGATGGAAATGGTATAGGTTAGTCGTCACAATCTTTAGTTTAGCGCTTGTTGTAAATCTGCTACTAAAGATTGTGACGACTAACCTATACCATTTCCATCTAAGCGCACAGAAATAGCCGGCACCCACGTGGGACGCCACGTGGAACGCCGAGCGCGCGCCAAGATTTAAAGCTACCCACGCCGAGTCCGCACATCGCTGAGACTACACAACTCCGGACGGAGGAACGCTATGCACTAAAAGGACCGGAGGAAACAGACTTTATAGCGGTAAAGTACCACAGTAAAGCCTCAATACTGTATTTGTACTACCTGACAAAAGACATCACCATACTGGCGATATTTAGTCACAAATAACAGCTGCTACAAAACTGGGACACAATTCCTGACCATAAACATTAAGTGAAACGGCATTATACCTCCAAATGACTTATCCCTTGATACAATTACACCATTGCCACACTTTATAAACGCTGGATTTATTTTTTACTATTTTTATTACTATTTTTGTATTTTTATTTTTTTATTTTTTTTGGGGGCTATTTTCATTCTATTTATATATTTTAATTCTAAAATAAATAATATATTTTTTATCTACCAATACAGTTTGTTTTCTTAAATATAATTTGTTTTTTAAATATAAGATTGTATATTAGATTATAACCCATAATATTGGGCACATACCCATTTTCACTGTATACTGTATCACTATATCCTTCACTATTCTCCATATTGTCCAAATAACTATACTTTGAAATTAGACCATATTTCTCTAATGTGCATGAACCACCAAATAGAGAGTGCTCCACCTACTACTCCTTTATAATAAAAATTGGAGCAGTTATGTTCCCGAAATTGTTGCCCCTCATGCTCAGATAGTGTTCGACGGCCCACAGGCCGACCTCATGGGGGATAGACGAGTAGAGTGTTTCCACGTCTATGCTAGCCAAAATAGACTCCTCTTGAATGGTCATACCGTCTAATCTTTTGAGCACATCCATGGTGTCTCTCGTATATGATAACACGAAAGGCATAAGGATCTGGTCAATGTAAACTCCTAAATTCTGGCAAATGCTACCAACACCCGAGACAATTGGTCTCCCCTTTAGAGGGCTGGTGCCCTTATGGATTTTGGGCAAACAATAAAAGGTAGCAGTTACCAGAAATTTAGGGTATAGAAAATCGTACTCCTGAGAAATGAGTTTCCTAGATCTGGCATCCAAAAGGATGTCTCTTAGTTCAATCAGATGAAGGTCTGTTGGGGTAGAGGGAAGTATCGCATAGCTAGTCCTGTCACATAACATCCCTTCACACATGGTTTTATAATCACCAAAATTCATGATCACTGTGTTTCCCCCCCTTGTCCAAAGGTTTAATTATAGACGGATCGTCTTTCAGGGAGGAAATTGCTGCCCATTCTTCCCTGGTACAGTTGGAAGATGGGTTGATTGGAGATAATGTAGACAGGTCTGCTGATACTAGTTGAAGAAAAACATCAAGACAAGATATGGCTCCTGGTGGGGGCATATGCTTACTTTTGTTTTGTAATGATGTAAACGGGTCCTCCTCATCAATTCTAGTGTCACCCTCACTCCAACTCTGTAGTAATTTAACATCAGCAAGTAGATCTGTGGGGATTCCCAAATCCTGACACTGTCGCTTATCCTTATTCTTAAAGAATTTGCGCCATCTGAGTTTACGACGAAAAGGTGTAGGTCCATCACCCAGGTGAAGATATCAAAGCGACGTGTCGGGACAAAAGAAAGCCCTTTACTTAAAACTGTCATCTCCACAGTTTAATGGTCTGTTTGATAAATTAATTATTTCTGGGCCTGTTGTTCTCTTGTGTTGGAGTGGTTTCTCAAAGGATAGGTTAACCCTTGATCTAAAAAATTATTAGATGAACCTCCGTAGGAAGCTCCTCTCCCTCTACCTCTTCTATTGGGAGTCAAGGTTTTATTTTTAGGAGGGCCTGCTACTTGATCACGTTCACTGTCAGAGAGATCGGTTTCCATAGTAGAAGGTTTAGATGCCGTTTCTCTGATTGAAGGTTTATCTTTTAAGACAGAATAGGCCTTATTCTAGTTGAACTCACTAAGATCCTTCTTGAACTGCCTATGCTTGCGTTCTTTCAGATAATACAGACATTTTTCAATAGAAGTCTGCAGTTGCTTCTCCTTATTAGTGAACTCAGGGTCCTGGAAAAATGATTTAGTGACCTCTATTTGGTCCGTTAATTTGGCACTTAGATTTTCCAGGTTGATTTTCTCCTCCTCTAATAACAGTGTCATAAATTGCAGGGAGCTATTAGTAGCTACCGTAGTTCACAACGAGTGCTAAACCCAGGACTTCTCTGTTTACTCACAGGGATAAGTGAGATTCTGAGGCCTCTTGGAACAATACCATGTTTGATATAATTAGCAAGACTTTGGACCTCCCACCAGCTTAATAAATGTTCTCTATACAATTTATTCAATTCTTTAAAGGCAATTTTAAAGGATGGAGTGAACTTCTTTTGAATGTATATTTTATCTGAGAAGACCTCCTTCCTACTTGGAATTTTTACCACTGATCTGCCAGAGGTGTTTTGTGGAGTCTTTCCCCATTGAAAATTTGTACATGCTTATAGAAACCAAAGATGTATGTGTATAGGGAATTGGGAGATGTACAGTAGCTGCAGTATGGAAGGTGTATGGGCAGTTTTGGATTTCCACTAATTTTAGTGAGCACATTCAATGTACTATATTGCAAGTTCCCTACCTAAATGATGTGATATTTAGTATATTCAAGTAGGGTAGTGCAAAGAAGGTATGTAGCAGCCTGGACTCAGCTGGAAATATATCTTGCAAAAAAAACAAGTAAATATTCTTTATTTCAAGCGGTAAAATCCATAAATAACATGGAGTGTAAATCTACGCGTTTCGGACCCCACAATCTTGGTCCTTACTGAAGGAGCTGGACTTGGTTTTTCTGCAGAATTCAAGTAGGGTAAGCTTACTTCATTCAGGTTCTCTTATAATGTGCTCCTCTTCATCTGCAGCACGTTACTTTTATTTTTTAGCTTTCATGCGCTGCACTTTGTGTTGCTTCAGATCTGTTTGTAACATCCTGTGTCAGTACTGGAGAGATTATTCAATAGCTGTGGTTACATTGACATTTGTTTGTGTCCTTGTTTATAATGATGCAGACCTACGTGATGTTCTGTGAATAATACCTATTACAATGGGAAAATTCACCTAAGTGGACCTTAAAGTGGTTGTCTCATTTCAGCAAGAGGCATTTATTATGTAGAGAAAGTTAATACAAGACAATTACTAATGTATTGTGATTATCCATTTTGCTGTCTTTGCTGGCTGGATTCATTTTTTCATCACATTATACACCTCTTGTTTCCATGGTTATGACCACCCTACAATACAGCATCGGTCGCCCTGCTTGCTCACTATAGGAAAAAGTGCTGTTCTGTGTGCACTCCCATAGTACCAGCCACCAGAGAGGCCGGCACCTTTTCCTATAGTGTGCTAGCACGACCACCACTGCTGGATTGCAGGGTGGTCATAACCATGGAAATGAGACGTGTATAATGTAATGGAAAAATGGATCCAGCCAGCAAAGGAGGCAATATGGATAATAACAATTCATTAGTAAGTGGCTTGTGTTAACTTTCTCTACATGATAAATTGTATTTGCTGAAGTGAGACAGCCCCTCTAAATGCGTGTAGATGAACAAATTATAATGTTTTTTTTCTTCTGTATAGTGTAGGTTAAATAACTGGAAGTGAAGCTCCTCTCTTGGTGCTACGTTGGCTTCCCTTTTATTATCAGCAATTAAATATATATTATTTATCTATTAACCACAGGAGAACCTTGAAGCTCCTGCGCCCCTATGCAAAATCTGTAATAGGTTTCCCATCTTCCCTGTGTCATTTATAATACTGTTGTCCTTTTATGTGGTAAAGGGAACAATGGACCCCATCTGATACTACAACCCAGGTGCTTGAAATTTAGCTCTGGGGCCTCCCATTTCTCTTGAACATCTTTGAGAAGCTTCTACACCCTGATTGGGGTCCACCTGTGGTAAATTAATTTGATTGGACATGATTTAGACCTGTCCATATAAGATCTCACAAGTGACAATGCATATCAAAGCAAAGAACAAGCCATGAGAAAAAGAACTGCCCGTAGGGCTCAGAGACAGGATTGTGTGGAGGCACAGATCTGGTGAAGGGTACAGAAACATTCTGCTTCACTAAAAGTTACCAACAGCACAGTGGCCTCCATAATTCTTAAATTGAAGAGTTTTGGAACAACTCTTCAATTTATATAGATCTAGCCACCCCTCAAAACTAAATCATTGGGGGAAAGGGCCTTGGTAAGAGAGGTGACCAGAAACACAATGGTCACTCAGGCTGAGCTCTAAAGATCCTGTGGGCAAATGGGAGAAACTTCCAGAAGGTCAAGCATCAATGCAACATTCTCCCAATGTGGGCTTTATGGTAGAGTGGACAGAAAAAAAGGAAGATTTTAGGTTTTTCTTTTCAATAAATTAAGAAAGATTTTTAACATTCTGTTTTCACTTTTTCATTATGGGGTTATTTTAGCACAAAATGTTAAAAAAGTTAAATTGTCTGAAGACTTTCTGAATGCACTGTATGTTTTGTCATGTACTACTACTTTTGCACAATAGAAACACTTATTTTTTAACTTCCCCACTGACAATAAAGGACAATACTGTTTTGCATGAACTGTGTGGCTGGATAAGTTGACCTGCTTATTTTTTGCCATGATCCAGACACTGGTAAATGTCCGGATTGTGGCATTACTAAACACCCTAGTTAGGCATAGAGGGGTGATTAGATGAGCACACACTCATCTTCTCTCCTCTTTATTTTTTTTTGCAAAATAAGTCCCATCCATGCACAGAAGTCTGTTATACCTCCCCCTGGGGTCATGGATGGTGGACAGGGAGAGGAGGATCTGTGTCTTTCTTCCTTACTCTGTAGCCTGTCAACATGTCTGCTCCTCCTTCACACTGGCTAATATGAAAGCAAGCTTAACGGGTGGCTACTTCAACCCGCTCTATTTCAGGCTGTATAGCAGCCGCAAATCATGGATACCATCCACGTGCATTCCACATTTTGCGGGACAGAATGTCCTGCCATCTATAGAACAGCTCTATCCTTGTCTGTAAAATGGACAAGAATAGGACATGTTCTGTTTTTTTTGCAGGTGGAACGGAACGGGCATGCAGATGTGGACCCCACACGGTGTGCTGTCCTCATGTTTTACGGCCCTGTTAAATTTTAAAAAATATATATACGGTCGTGTGCATGAGCCCTGAGGCTAATATCTGCAAATCTCACTCCTAATCTGGAAGACACTATCTCTGGCTGTATCCTGGCTAGCACCACAATCCAGGTATTGTTTTAAGCTTAGTTTCTTGGCTTTAAAACAGTACTCTTATCTTTAGCTGCTATACAGTCTGAGATAGAGCCATCAGTAGCCGCTGACTCAAAATCACCCCCCCCCCCCGCTTCAGACTACAAGATTTTTTCCTTTTTAAAAAGTGTGTCTGGAAGCATAAATATGATACCTATCTGAGTCTGAGGAATTCAGGTAATAGAACAGCTGAAAGATATTTATGTTCCCTTTGCTGCTCTCCTGGCATCATTAGCAGGATACATGCACCTTTTAGAACTGCCTGTCTTTTGTTAAGGCCTCTTTCACACGAACCGTTGTGTTTTGCGGTCCGCAAATTGCGGATCTGCAAAAACAACGGATGGCATCCATGTGCATTCCGTATTTTGTGGAACGGAACAGCTGGCCCCTAATAGAACAGTCCTATTCTTGTCCGTAATACGGACAAGAATAGGACATGCTCTATTTTTTTTTTTTGCGGCTATGGAACGGAGCAACGGATGCGGACAGGTCGGTGTATAGGGGGATTTCTGAAAGACTGCACTCCAGTAATTTTTGCTGAAGCACCATCTTTTGCAAAAATGTGCAACTTTTTTTCAGAGCTGCATCACTCATGCCAAAGAGGTAGGTAGGGCTTTGCAGGAGGAGGTATGGCCCCATGTGGTTTGGCAAATTTCCTATGATTTATGTAAGAAGCTGGTTTGCTTTTATGTCACACAGACTGGTATCTCACTCCTGCACATTTTATATTAAGGCCTCATGCACATGAACGTTTGCCGGCCGTGCCCATGCTGTGGACAGCAAATTGCGGTCCACAATGCATGGGCTTCGACCATGGGGCTTCCGCATGCGGATCACGGACCCATTCACTTGAATAGGGTCCGCGATCCGCATCCAACTGTCCCCACTGCAAAAAAATAGAACAAGTTCGGTGGCGCGGACAGAAACACCACGGAAGCACTCCGTAGTGCTTCCGTGGGGTTCCTATCCGTGCCTCCGTACCACACCCCCGGATTGCGGACCCATTCAAGTGAATGGGTCCGCATCCGTGATGCGGGGTGCACATGGCCGGTTCCCGTGTATTGCGGACCTGCCGTATGCGGGCCGCAATATGGCAACAGCTGTGTGCATGAGGCCTAAGTGTCCTTTCACACGTCCGCAAAATGAGTCCGCATCCGTTCCGCAATTTTGCAGAATGGGTGCGGACCCATTCATTTTCAATGGTGTCGCAAAAGATGCGGACAGCA
The DNA here is from genome assembly GCA_900303285.1 of Rhinella marina. Taxonomy (NCBI): domain Eukaryota; kingdom Metazoa; phylum Chordata; class Amphibia; order Anura; family Bufonidae; genus Rhinella; species Rhinella marina. Next base: position 33,019 of record ONZH01002428.1, on the reverse strand, counting down.
CAGTGTGTGCTGTCCGCATCCGCAATTCCCTATCGCGGCCCTGCAAAAAAAAAAAAAGAACATGTCCTATTCTTGTCCGCATCCACGGACAAGAAAAGGCATTTCTGTTGTGGTGCCGACCATGTGAGGTCCGCAAAATGCGGAACGCACATGGTCGGTGTCCGTGTTTTGTGGACTGCAAAACACTTGCGGACGTGTGAATGGACCCTAAGACTAGTGTATGACACGCCAGTCTTAAAGGGGTTATCCGAGACTAAAAAATTTCCTCAATATGCCCGGGCCCCTCACACTGAATATAATTACCTGGCTCCCCGGCCACTCCTGGTCCCTGCACTGCCGCAGCTTCTCCCCATGAAAACATCCCAGTCACCGCCTGCCATTGGCATCTCCCCCTGACACCGGGTGTTTTCATCCGCACACGGGGAGAAGAAGCAGCGGCGCGGGGAGCCAGGTAAATATATTCAGTGCGAGGGGCTCGGTAGTGGCACAAGCGCAGAGGCTCTGCTTCCGGAGAAGCGACTGTTCATGCCCCACCCTGTCAGTCAAGCAGCAGGGAGAGCTTCTTTAGCAGCAGAGACAGACCCTCGCAGGTTCATGAGACAAATTGATTCACATAAATCGATTTGCACATCACTAGTGCTCTGCTGTCGTTTTTCTTTCCACAGGTGAAAACTGCCAGCACATCTGCACAGTATGATGCACATTTGCCAACAGATTTGTTCGACAGTGCCCCCTGTGTGTCGATTTATATATAGACATACAGCACCAACAAAACTCATTGGGGGGAAATTATCATGAGGGGAAAATTTGAAGTCAGTTTTGCTTGAGTCTGCATTGGAGTATGTGTGCCACATTTATCTCATGTCTCATGTTACTTGATAAATTTGGCTTATTCTTAGACCTAACACTTTTGTCCACAGAAGATACTCTTGTTTTTCTACTCCACCCTCCTACTGGAGTGAGATTGCGACTTTTTTTAAAAAAAAAAAAGTCTCATTGATAAATCTGGAGTGAAACTCATTAACATAGATAGCTACACCCATTTTTCCCCCCATATTACAAAACTGGAGTGCAAAAAAGTTGCAAACTTTTGCGTAATCGCTTAAATTTTGCACAATCTAGTGCAAAAAGTTGCAAAAGCCCTATTTTTGCGACTCGGACGCCAGTATTCTGGAGTGAAGGTATGATAAATCAGGGCCTATGTGTGTTTTGCTAGCCTACTCTGGTTCTCTTGCCACAAAAAGCACGGAACTTGTAGAGAAAGGAACAGCTGGCTTGTAAAGTGCGCTGAACTTCATCTTGGTTTTATAGTTTTTCATAGTGATAGTTGTGATTATGGCACATGGAGAAAGGCCTGGACTAAAAATGACAAATTATTACAGTAATCATTATTATCTGTAGGTAAAACATCCATATCCACTTTAACATCCATCAGAGCCGCATTCATCTGACCTACAAAGTACATTTCTAGTAATGATCTTCATTATCTTAGCATATAAATAATGATTGCAAGATCCCATTATGGGAAATAGCAATGTGTTTTTTTTTTTGCAATGGTAAGAGTTATTTCCCTGCAAAAATTATACTCATCCTTACGTTGTTGCTGTATGTATGCTGTATGTGCTGTAGGCGTTAGATAAGGAATTGTTAGGGGGGAAGATAAATTGTATCAAGGCCTTAAAGGGTTTCTGTCACCAGTTTTGGGCATATAAAACAGGATGACATTTGCAATGTGCAAATGTCACCTGATGCCCAAACTGGTAATAATTTTTTTACTGGTGCCCCCGTTTTTGTAATATGTAAATTAATCTCACTAGGTGCAAGGGGCGGTAACCCTGCACCTAGGAGCGCCGTTTCCCTACCTTTATTCACGCCCCCTTTTCTTGTGATGGACAGGGCCAGGCAGCTCGCTCTATGTGCTCCTGGCCCTGTCCGTGCTGGAAATCCCGCGCCTGCGCCGTGCGGACTTCATTCGGCGCAGGCGCAGTGAGTGCCGATGGCTGCCGGGCTCCCGACTTCCTCACTGCGCCTGCGCCGATGACGTCACAGTACACCCGGAAGAGAAGGCGGCGCAGGCGCAGTGAGGAAGCTGGGAGCCCGGCAGCCATCGGCACTCACTGCGCCTGCGCCGAATGAAGTCCGCACGGCGCAGGCGCGGGATTTCCAGCACGGACAGGGCCAGGAGCACATAGAGCGAGCTGCCTGGCCCTGTCCATCACAAGAAAAGGGGGCGTGAATAAAGGTAGGGAAACGGCGCTCCTAGGTGCAGGGTTACCGCCCCTTGCACCTAGTGAGATTAATTTACATATTACAAAAGTTCATTTATTACAAAAACGGGGGCACCAGTAAAAAAATTATTACCAGTTTGGGCATCAGGTGACATTTGCACATTGCAAATGTCATCCTGTTTTATGTGCCCAAAACTGGTGACAGAAACCCTCCGGATCTATTATTTCCTGCTATTTATTTTCTATCATTAATTGCCATGTTGAATGGCTTTCTGATATAAACCCTTATCTAATAACCACCCATTGAGGCACTTCTAGCCCAAGTCATTAAATCCCTGCTGGGATCAGATAATCCTGCTTGCGGTTTTTCGATTTTTTTATTTTTTTCTCGTTAAAAGGGAATGTGTCACCTATAATTTTTTCTGGTCGTTGAAAACAAACCAGTGGACAGGAGGGGACTCATTAACTACTATGGGAGAGTTTTCTAGGCATGCTTACAATCTCATAGATTGTAAGCTCTTGCGAGCAGGGCCCTCATTCCTCTTGTTGTAATTATTGACTTGTCTGTATGTTATTTATGAATGTTTGTACATGAACCCCTGAACTGTAAATCCCTGCGGAATATGTTGGCGCTATATAAATAAAGATTATTATTATTATCATGCTCTGTGATCTGCGTGGAGGTCAGGAGGGAGTAAATATGCTTTGACAATCACCTATGTTGGTCATATATGTCCATTGTAATCTTGCCAATGATGATGATGATGAAAAGTGATCTGTACAATGGTGCCTATCATTAGGCTTAGTGACCAGTGCAAAAACAGTTGGATTTTTTTTTTCTTTAAAGGGGTTGTCTGGGCTCTTAATATTGATGACCTATCCTCAGGATAGGTCATCAATATCAGATCTGCAGGGGTCTGACGCCCAGCACCCCCCCCCCCCCCCCGATCAGCTGTTTGAAGGGAAGGTACGCGCAGTGCACACGTGCCGTCTCTCTTCCTGCTCCCTGCTGTTATGTCTATGGCAACACTGCAGCAGGCAGGAAGAGAAAAGGGAGACTGCACATGCGCACTGCGCGCACCTTCCCTTCATACAGCTAATCGGCGGTGGTGCCGGGTGTTGGACCCCCACCGATCTGATATTGATGACCTATCCTCAGGAAAGCGAAACCCTTTAAACATGGATAGTGACACAAAAAATTAAAAATATCACCAATTCTGTAAAAAATATGTTTAACCCCTTTGCGCCCAGCGCCATACATGTACAGCGCTGGGGCGATGCGGGCACATGACGCCTACTCGCGGGTGCGGCGGGCGTCATGGCTGGCAAGTCTCTGCTGTTTCTAACAGCAGAGACTTGCCGCTACTTACCGCCATCGGCGGCGTCTTCCTGGAAGCCTAGATGCCGTGATCACACGTGATCACGGCATCTAGTTGTGTCTCAAGCATTCGCTTCCGGGTGGTGTACAGACACCCTGTGTGGCCAATCGGGGTGTCTGTACACCATATGAAAACTGTAATCCTCGCTGGTGAGGATTACAGTTTTCAAAGTGCAATTCTTATTCTGGCCACTAGATGGCAGGCCAGGATAAGAAATGAGCAATTCATGGATTTCTGAGTCTATAAAATCCATGATTGCTCATAAAGAAAAAAAAAAGCCACAATATATCAGCCCATATTTGACCTTTCAAATAGTAAAAAAAAAAATTTAAAAAAAATGTTAAAAAATAAAAAAGATATAAAAGTTCAAATCACCCCCCTTTCCGTATAATTAAAAAATAAATACCTAAATAACAATAAATATAGACATCATGGGTATCACCATGACCGAAAACGCCCGTACTTTTAAAATATAAAAAAAAAAATTCCAATACGGCGAATTGTGTGGCGGAAAAAAGCGTCCAAATGGCGATTTGCCGTTTTTTGTCACTTTTTTTTTCCTAAAAAAAATTAAATAAAAAGTGATCAAAAAGTCATACACACCCCAGAATGGTATCAATAAAAACTTCAGATCGTTCTGCAAAAAATGAGCCCCCATACAGCTCTGTACACATAAATACCAAAAAGTTATAGGGGTCAAGATTTGACAAGGAAAAAAAAAAAAGGGCAACTTTCTAATTATTTTATCACTATGAAAACGCAGGAAAAACTATACATATTAGGTATTGCCGGATTCGTACTGACCAGTAGAATGAAAGTAGCGGATCAGTTTTAATGCACATCGAACACTGTAAATAAGAAACCCGTAGAACTGTAGCGGAATAGCGTTTTCTTTGCAATTTCACCCAGTTTGGAATTTTTTTCCCGCTTCCCACTACACCATATGCAATATTAAATGGTGGCGTTGGAAAGTACAACTTGTCCCGCAAAAAATAAGCCCTCATACAGCTATGTGAACAGAAAAATAAGAGTTATGGCTGTTTGAAGGCAGGGAGCGCGAAACAAAAATGCAGAACTGAAAAAACCTCTGGGCGCGAAAGGGTTAACATAAAAATGTAATGTAAACAATAGGTCATTTTCTGATGACACATTCCTTTTTACTGGATGCGTAAACTTCTTTTCTTCCTAATAAGTTTTCTCCTGCTGGAACACTTAAGAAAGTAGAAGTCTGAGGAGATTCACAGTGTCAAGAAGAGCAGTGTTTAGCTGAGCATTTTGATGGTAGGGGTACCTTCACATGAGTGCAGGTTTCAAAACAGAAATTCTGCATGTTTTTTTGTGCGGTTTTCTGTGCATTTCTTGCAGTTTTTGGTGCTTTTGCAAATGGTGAAATCCGCACAAAAAAATCGCACAACAATTGGCATGCTGCGGATTTCAAGATCCACATAGCAGGTTAGTTTCCGAAAGGTAGAAAAAAAAGCAAAGCGTACATGAGATTTCTCTGATCTCACACACTTTGCTGGTACTGTATTATGCTGCGGTTTTTCCACATGAGAATCAGCGTGGGAAAACCATGCACTTACCCTGAGGGTTCACACTTGTTGGATTCAAGTTTGTTGCAGTGGAAAATTTCTGCTTGGATTTCTGGCTGCTTGGTGGGGAAAAAAATGTGCTGCGGAAATAAGTGGCATGCCACTTATTGAATGCAATGAGGCTTCTCTTCAGTTAAATCTGCAGTGGATGTGCAGCACAACTGCAGCAAGTCCATACTGGAAATCTGAGGACACAGCCGTGGTTTTCTGTTACAGAAGTACATGTCTGGTTTTAATCCTACAGTACATGTGAACATACCCTAAAGGCAGCCTCCTTCTCAAACAGCTGATTGGCAGTGGTGCTGGGTATTGGACCCCCTCTGATCTGATATATGGCCAGACAACCCCTTTGTCATCTGCTCCAGGGCCCTCCCTGTCTCTGATGCAGTCATGTTCAACATGCTGGGCAGCAGATGATGCATAGTCAGTGAGGTACAGAATGGCAGAGCGAAACGGGAGTTTACACTACCATACAAATTGTAATAGACAAGCATAGAGGCAGCTGTAAATGAATATAATGTCTGTGAGATGGTAGAAGAATCATGGGACCATAGGCCTTCACTTTGGTGTTCCCACTCATAGCAAGCCCTGGTGGCATAAAAACAAAGGTGCAGTAGAAAGATAGGCAGCATAATCAGATATCACATAATAGGTATTTCCTAGCTCTGGCGGCATCATGTGAAGATCATTCAAATATACATAGGTACTTTTCTGTATTTTGTATAATCTTGGAAAATCCCTTTAACTGCAGACCATTGCCACAACAAGCTAAATATGGTGAGATCTGCTGACAGCCTGGTGTCGGTGTTAACATAGTAACATAGTTTATAAGGCCGAAAAAAAGACATCTGTCCATCCAGTTCGGCCTGTTTTCCTGCAAGTTGATCCGGAGGAAGGCAAAAAAAACCCCTGTGAGGTAGAAGCCAATTTTCCTCACTTTAGGGGAAAAAATTCTTTCCCGACTCCAATCAGGCAATCAGAATAACTCCCTGGATCAACGACCCCTCTCTAGTAACTATAACCTGTAATACCCTCCAGAAATACATCCAGACCCTTCTTGAACTCTTTTAGTGAACTTACCATCACCACCTCCTCAGGCAGAGAGTTCCATAGTCTTACTGCTCTTACCGTAAAGAACCCTCTTCTGTGTTTGTGAACAAACCTTCTTTCGTCCAGGCGCAGAGGATGTCCCCTCGTCACAGTCCTTGGGATAAAAAGATCATGGGAGAGATCTCTGTACTGACCCTGATATATTTATACATTGTTATTAGATCAGCCCTCAGTCGTCTTTTTTCTAAAGTGAATAACCCTAATTTTGATAATCTTTCTGGGTACTGTAGTCCACCCATTCCAGTTATGACTTTAGTTCCTCTCCTATGAACCCTCTCCAGCTCTGCTATGTCTGCCTTGTTCACCGGAGCCCAGAACTGTACACAGTACTCCATGTGTGGTCTGACTAGTGATATGTAAAGTGGCAGGACTATGTTCTCATCACGGGCATCTTTACCTCTTTTGATGCAACCCATTACCTTATTGGCCTTGGTTGCAGCTGTCTGACACTGGTGTTGGCCGTACACATTAGATTAATAGAAGATGCCACTAAAATATGTTGGATCTATCAAAGTTTTATATTAATTTTACTCAGATTCAAAAATTTTTTCCCTAGACCCCATTAAAACCTGGAAGGAGTCTTATGGACTGGATCAAACTTAAAAGTAGTGGCAAAGATTTAACAGGCCTAAGAGGACGCTTAATAGAAGTGACAGAAGAAGAACTTGCAAAACACAATAAGAAGACAGACTGCTGGACATGTATCAGGGGTAAGTGTCTATCATTGGGGCTCGTTAAATGACTCCCAAATACCCATGATCAGTATTGAAAGCATTGGCTTACTTTGGACCTATTGGAACAAGATTTCTATGCAACAGTTCAGTGATTACTTTTGCTCACACCATTTTACGTTTACTCACACCATACATGTAAAAACCACCCACTCCTCTGTATTGAAATTACAACACCAAGAAGAAAAAGTAATTGAAATATGGAAATCACAGGATCAATAGACATGTTAATGACTAATGGTTTCATGATGCAAGGCTATATCTTCGGATGTAGAAGAGATAGTATGTGATTCTAGTCTTGTTTTAAAGCTTAGATTGTCATCTCTGCCCCAAGCTCCACTCATTTTCTGTGGCTAGCCCCTCCCTGCTTTGATTGACAGAGGCAGACAGTGGCAAAGCAGCGAAGGAAAGATTTGCAACAGATAGGAGCGGAGTTTGGGTGAAACGAGAGCAACAGTGACACCCTCATTGCACCAAAGGCCTAATTTGCATATGAACAAAAAGTATCATAACTCGGTAACAGAGCTTTGGATCAACAAGATGAACTACAGTTATGTGTCTGTGTAAATACATAAGAAGGTCGCTGGTGACAGATTCCCTTTAAAACAAGACCAGGATCACAGCATTTTCTCGTCTACATTGGGAAATATAGCCTTTAGAAATTTCAATTTCAGCTAGTTTTCACTTTGTTTTAAAGCTTAGATTGCTACACAAGCTGAGATATGAAGGCTTAAAGCAGTCCCCCCATTACCTTGCTGCCTGATGTCTGCTCAGGCTGAACTGTTAGGTCTTTTTCCCAAAGCCTGAGCCCAAAAACTATTAGGGGGTTGAAGGGATTTTTCTATCTTGATGATCATAGTTAGGGCTCAAGCCCACAAACGTAAGGGCAGTGTGCCCATATTGCAGACCTCCCTTTTAGTAATTAATTTTCAGCCAACTGCTTGTGGGCTGCAGGGGGCCCACTGAACCACAAGCATTTGCATAGTAATAAAGTTTGCCAGTGTGAAGGGGCATGGCATATTCAAGTCCAAGGAGGTAGGCGGGTCATGAGGGGGGATTGTCTTACAACAATCTGTCCAAGCAGATAGTGGTTCGCAGTGCACAGGAACTGGACGTGAGCACCCCGTGCTGCAGATGCAGTCCCATTGACTTGAATGGTTCCACAATCTGCAAGATATGGCCAAAGATCGGGCATGTCCTATCTTTTGCGGAGCAGAGGCACAGATTGGAAGCTCATGGAAACGCTACGAAGCGGAACTCTGAATTGTTTTCCATTTAATCCTACATCTCCTTCTTTGTGTATATTCCTACATAGAGCTTGAACTGGAATGCTGCTCCCAGTTCACATCTCCCAGCTTGCAGGCAGAAGCACTTCTTGCTCAGTACTCCTGATGTGGCTGCAGTTGAGGAGTGTGGATGCAGCTCCTGATATAGAGCACAAGCCCTGACAAGGTTGCTACCAGGCTGCAAATAATACCGGTGGGGGTGCAGCATCTAGTTCTCCTCACCTTCTCTTGACTACACACATACACAGAGCCGTTCTATTCATAAACCTTATCAAGGGTTACAAGGGGGGAGCATCTTCTACCAGTACTCACAGTGCAGCTAATACAAATTTATGTAGAAAATTTGAAAGTGATAGAAGGGTACACATACCACTCACGTGACCTCAGGCCACAGAGGAAACGAGGAAGAGCAAACGTAAACAGTAGAACATGAACGTAGCGATATTTAATAGCCCTTTCAATTATAAAAGGTAAAAAAGAAATTAGCATTTTTAAAACATTTTTAGTAATTTTTTGTTGAATGAAACGAGAAAAATAAAAAAACATAGGTTAAAGCCCCATCTGTGCCACGAAAAAAAGGGGAAAAAAATCAGCTAAAGTATAAAACAAACAAACAAGATTTCTCCTTTAGAATTTCATTCAAAAGTTGAAATGTTGTGGCACATCAGAAGTCAGTGGTCCTGAAAGGGACCAAATGCTCAGTAAGGGTCCATTGGGACCTACACAGAGAATGGGGGTCCAGTTTCCCTGTCCTAATGGAGCAGTAGGTTGAGCAGCGTCTCGCTGCTCGCCTCATTCTTTCTCTATGGGACTTCTGGAGATGGTAGAGCGCTGTAGTCTGCTGTGAATAGAGTGGTACGATGCATGCTTGACCTGTCACTCCATTAGGATGGGAGAACAGGACCCTCGTCCTTGGGATTGGTGGGGTCCTAGTGCTTGGACCCCCACTGATTAGTTAGTTATCTCCTATCCTGTGGATATGGGGTAACTTTAAAACTTGGTACAACCACTTTAATGTTATAACTTGAGGGACCACTGCGTTGGTATAATCATTGCGATACAATCCCATCACATCTAGCCTTCTCTATTAGATATTTTTGTCCTCTGGAACCCCTTTTAGTTAGCCCAGAGCTCTATGGAGCCCAGTTTGAGAAACACTGATATATATTCAAATACGCATAAAATGAAGAACAATGTAATGAGGAAGCATGGTTGGAAATAGCTTACCATCATTTGTGAACTCGTTTTTCCAAGCATTATCAATTTAATGTCAAAATATAGAATTCCCAAGACTGTTTTTCACTAGATTTCGTGCTGTTGTCAAGCATTGTAACTTTGCCAAGAGCTTTTTTTTTTTTTTTTGTTGTTATTTAAGAGAATAATTTATTCGTAAGACACGAGTGATCTTTTATGCTATTCTTGTGCAGCAAAAAAAAAAAAAAAAAAAAGAAAAGACAGGAATTTTTCTTAAAGAGAAACCATCCATGACTGGGGATGTTTTGGGGTTTTATAACCAGAGAAAAATGTACCATTCGGAATGCTGCATTTAAAAAAACAAAACAAAACATTTTTTTAGTTAACCCAAAATCAAAATTAGTTAAACCTAAATCTCTTTTTTTACCTAGGACACATGGGACTTTCTTATTATATGATATTGGAGTGGATAATAATTAATTTTGTAGGTCTTATTCTAGGAAATATGGTCAGAAACAGGAATAAAATGCCGTTGTTCTTCATATTTTTGTTATATTTGAACATAGTTTGTTGAATAAATACTGTTTACCTAAAAAAATATTAATAATTGTGAATTATTGTCATATGTTATCTTTTTTAGCATATGTTATCTTAATAGCGCCAAATGCAAAAAGCATATTTTAGCTTTACGTGTATTGCCTTCCTTAAAGGGGTTATCAGACTAGGACTTCCGCGTGCTTACGGGTCTGGGCGGCATGACCTATCTTTAGCCACAGCATGCGATAGTGGACTCATTGAAATCAATGAGTCTGCACCGTGATATGGTGTGCACACAACCAGATCTGCGGTTTGCGGTCTGCAAAACAGACATGGCCCTGTGCATGGGGCCTTACGTGTAAGACAAATGTATCAGTAGTCTGTGACAGACCAATGAATTGCTGGAAAAAGAGGGAACTGCTGGTGGTGCTACAAGGAAGAACAATCCGATGAAGAGCGAAAAGGATGACTTTATTGGTGGAAATCAACGCGTTTCAGGATCACACAGCATGGTCCGCCAATAAAGTCATCCTTTTTCTCTCTATATTGGATTGTTCTTCCTTGTAGAGCTACCAGCAGTTCCAGCTTGTACCAAAACAGCAACCCTCTGTGTATTCCGGACCTTTAGTGGCACTGAAGGGCAATTGAGGCATGTCTTACATGTCTTCTCAGCTGTTGTGCGCTCAGCTCAGTGTCCATTTTGTTCCTCACTATCTGCCCCGTGTAGTGGTCCTGACCATAGTGCTCTCCTCTTCAGTCTCTTCAACTACCGGTGACAGGTCAGTGTTATTTTTTGCACCAGCTTAAGTCCGTTTCAGAAATGCACCTGTTTTGTGGGCGTTCCTATGGAGTACATTGGCATTTTGCCTTATTTATCACTTGGGACATTTGGAAAAATCCCAAAAAATTGTCTTAACTGCGCTTCCCTCCTGGCCTACTGTAGCTGTGGCAGGTGAAAATAAGTCAGAATATGATAGTTTGCCTGTGCTAAATTCAACAAGTGCTCTGTGTCACTTCCATAAATTTGGCTCACAGACAGTTACCTATGCACGGCTGTCACCTTTGCACAACTAGAAAAACTTCAATTTGTCCCCTGTTGATACATCAGAGCCTTTGCCTTTTTCCAAATATTTAAAGGGGTTGTCTGGTTTCTGCAAGAAACCGGACAACGCTGGGGATTAGCCTGCAATAAAGTATTGAGCAGTACCTAGCAGATCCAGCGCTACTTGCTTTTACTTATCCAAGCGATTCTGAGAATGGCCATTAAAAACAAATACACTAGTGCAATATTGCCTTTTAGGGGTTAAGAAATTACTCGCCTCATCCACTTGCACGCTCAGAGGCTGTCACTCCTCTCTTGATTCTGAAGAAGTGAGGTTTTTTTTTGGCTAAAAAAAAACCCCTGTTACAGCTAAGGACCACTATGGGGGGCATTGAGGACCGCTATGAGGGACATTATTACCGCTGGGGGCCACTATGGGTTACATTATTACCACTGGGGGCTAGTATGGGGACTTTATTACTGCTGGGGGCCACTATGTATCTACTGTGGGGACATTATGTATACTGTAGGGGGTTGGGATTTTATTTAAAAAAAAAAAAGCCAATGAAATTTATCTATTTTTAACGGCCACGAAAAACGGATGCAAAACAGCCATTAAAAATGGAGAGACGGATAGAAAATGGATGCTAAAATGGCAGAAAAATGGAAAAACTGGCAGTGTGTGTTTTTCATTGCCATTTTTCACTGTTGTGGTAATGTAGCCTAAACCCTTTAAATTGTTAGGCTGGTTCTACTAGGTACTGAAATGCCATAAAGGTGGACGTAAACTGCTATATGATTACCCCACAAGGTTTAGAAGGAAAAGAACACCTTTTGGCTTTTGCAGTGCAGATGTTGTTGGATTAATTTACATGCAACATGTTGCTTTTGAACAGTCTCTTGGGTTCCAGTACAACCTTTTATGTGAACTCTACATTTTTTTTCTCTTCAAAAAAAGCTGTGTGAGGGTTTATTTTCCTATCGTCCTCTATGACAGTACTACGCTGAGATGACTCTCCTCCAACCAGGTAGGGACTGGAAGAATAAATCTGACCCTTCTCTAGCTCCTCCTCAGTGTCTTCATGTCCATGCCACGTGGGGAGGAGGATCACCAACTCCTCTATATTTGTCTGTGGGGCTGCACCTGTGTAGGCAGATGGGAACAGTTATTTTGCCTACACGCATGGTTTGTTACCTGGATAGGGTTAACATCGCCTGATGATCGACAGTCAATTGCTCCAGTCAGCAATCGTGCACATGGTGACTGGACATTCAGGGAGTCCTTCTGGTCGTGTTCAAGCCCCTTTGCTATCTGACATGTGTCAGCTCTGGTGTATGACGTTGGAGGTGGCCTGTTTTAGGTGGCTAGATGATGGTGGACGGCGGAAGTAATGTGCTTGGTGAGAGCGGAAGTAATGCTGGCACGAAGTTAAAGGCGGATGTGGCCCACTGAACTGAGGTCTGAGGTAGTAAACTTCTATTTAAGGATTCATTAGAGCCTTGGCTGTCCTCCAGCAATCATGCCTGAGCTAGTAAATGGTATGGAGGCTTCCCAATGCACTGCAGTTGTAAGTTGCAGCATACATGGGAATGATATTATGGCTTATATTATGGATCACTTATGATTAGTATGTTTGCTTCCTGGTTTATATGTTGGTGAGAGTTAGAAATAATCTACTCATAGGGCTTAAACGGCACCAAAAAATCTGCAGTTTATCTCACTAGGTTATCTGACAATTATGTGCACAAGATATGCCAGAAATGCACTTCTAATATAGCTGAAGATCTGGTTCCATCCTTAAGAGATGAAATGAAGGATATCATTAGGCAGCAGATGCGTTCAGCGCTTGCAGAATTTGTGGTATCTGAACCTATGCCCTCCACATCCAAAAGGAGGGAGAGATTGTTTCTTCTGATTCTGATTCTAAGGCTTATGCCAAGAGCCAGACTGAGACTTGGATGATTCTTCAGACTCGGATTCAGGATGTAAAAAAATCCCTTTTTTTTGTCCAAGGACACAGTAGAATTAATCAAAGCTGCGTGGGCAACTATGAATCTGAGTGATGAAAAGATTCAAAGAACTATGCAGAACAAGATGTTTCTTGGATTAGAACAGAGAAAAAGTTTTTCCTGTTCATAAAAATCTCCATGCTTTGATTTAAAAGAGAATGGAACGTTCCAATAGGAAATAGTTTATTCCCAGAACCATTAAACGTAGGTTACCCTTTGCTGAGGAAGATGAATCTGTCCTATGGGCTTGCCCAGAAGTAGATGTTTCTCCGGCAAAGGTGATAAAAAAAATCTAAAGCATTGCCTTTTGAGGAAGTGGGATCATCAAATTTATCCCAATGGATAAAAAAGTTGGTACCTCATCAAAAAGAGCATGGGAGTCGGCATCGGTCCTATTTAAGCTAAATCTAGCTTCTACTTCTGTGGCCATATCTTTGAAGGTTATTACAGCCTGAGGCTTTATAAAAGAACAACACTTCACATGATAGCTTAATAGATTCATTCCCACTACTGTTGAGTAGACTTCCTATTTGATGCCATGGAAGAATCTCTCTGTATGGCAGCTAGAACCATCGCCAGCACTAAAGCCTCATTCACACGTCAGTGATTTCCATCAGTGATTGTGAGCCAAAACCAGATTTGGAGCCTCTACAGACATAAGGTATAAGGGAAAATCTGCACCTGTTCTGTGTTTAGACCTGCATCTGGTTTTGGCTCACAATCACTGATGGAAGTCTCTGACCAAAACACTGATGTGTGAATGAGGCATTACACTGCTAGAAAGACGTTATGGTTAAAATTGTGGTCTGGGAATGTGAGGTCAAAGCTTGAGCCATGTAGTATCCCATTCCATGGGGTGTTATTTGGACCAGACCTAGAAAACATTTTGGAAAAAGGCATCTGATTCCAAAAAATCTTTTCCGGTTGAAAGGAAATATCACTTTTTGAAATTTAAAAAAGGATCCTTCTTTCAGTCTAGAAAAACACCAAAAGAAGGAAAAAAACCAGAGGATTCTTTTTTAATAAACCTCTGAACCTACCAAACAATGAAGCCAGGTATCCTATGGGAGGAAGGATGAAGAATTTTGTTCCAGGAAGGGAAAAGACCAGCTCCAGTCTTCAAAGTCACTCCTGTAATATGTTCCCCGATACAGAATCTGGAGAAAGGGATCTTGGATCTGTTATCTATGATGGTGTTGGTTCTGGTGCCTCCAGACCAGTGGGGTCTGAGTCTTTTGAAGTCTTTTTAGTAAAATAGCCCAACGGAAACTACCATCTGATAATAAAGCTAAAATAACTCAACAAATGTATCAAATATGAACGAATCAAGATGGAATCTATAAAATTGACCATAACTCTATTACAAAAATGAGACTTTATGGTGTCCTAGATTTACAAATGCATTACCATTCAGTCTACCACAAAGACCAAGAATTCCTGAGAAAAGCAGTACATCTGAAGAGAGTACTGCATCATTTTCATTTCCAAACCCTTCCCTTCAGGATCAAGTCAGCACCCCACCCAGAATTTTCATAAAGCTCATGCTGATAGCAGTAGCGCATCTAAGGAGATCAAATATTCTAATTTTGCCCTATTTAGATGATATTGTCATGGGAAGTTCTGCATTACACCTAGAAACAGTTTGTTTTATGTTTGCCAGCTGTTATGCAGCTTGGGTTGGATAATAAACTGGAAGAAATCCAGTGCTTCTCCATGAGCAAAAATGTTTTCTCCTGGAAGACATTTTTTTTAAATTGTAGATTTTTGTTCATTTAATCATATAAAACTTACAAAGTTTTCAGCATGCCATACTCCCTTCCCGCTGCACTATACATGTAAGGCACTGCCACTCAAAGGTCTTGTATGAACATATGGGGGACACAAAGTGGAAAAAAAGACAAAAAAAAATGTAATGTAAAAAATTCTTAAAAAAAAAAGGAATCACGTGCCACTCCATAGCTTCTAGGTTCACCCCGGCAATAACAATTTATACATCCCCCAAAGCATCCATTATGGATAGGGGACATAATATAAAAAGTAGTTTCATGTAGTTTAATGTTGTACTTTTTTTTTTTTTGTTTAAATGAAAAATGTGAAAGACAATTTTTCCCTTTTTTATGTTTTGCTGGATATAAAAATATAAACAAAAAATGGTAACAATAAAAATGACATAAAAATGTATCACCCACATATTGCCAAAAAAGGAGCAAAAATTATTTACATAACCGAATAGAAAAAATGAAGAAGACGTGAACTTAAAAATGGAAAACGCATCTAGTTAGGATCTGGTTAAATATATGTGATATGAGGAATTCCAAAAGAATTAAAGATTGGATTAATTGTGAGTGATGCTTGGAATGTGAGTACTTTGTGCAAATTACCGGTAACTTTTTATGTCTAAACCAGCAAATGGAATTAAATAGAAGAGAGATGGAATTATCGTACAGCATATCATTTTGATAAAGCACACACCAAATGAGTTCAAAAGGCTGAAAACACTGTACATTAAATGATGGATTGGCAGAGTAATTGTGATTAAAAGAGGTAATAACAGCTAGTGTGAACCATGAGGTGAGACATAAATAGTACAGAGGAGTGATGTGGGGGCAGGAGTGCTACAGAAATGTTGACCTTCAACCACAGGAAAAATATGTGAATAGGTATGATTTCTTTCTACATTACACAGAAGAAAATGAACTCAAAATACATGAAAATAGCAATAAAGAATAGAGATATATTTCAAAGAAGCAATATTTTTCCATTTGTTTAGTGGACTATAGAGACAATGCATGTTTCTGGCCATGGAACTCATTAATGGGATGTTGAGCAAGTTATACAGGGTGGGCCATTTATATGGATACACCAAAATAAAATGGGAATGGTTGGTGATATTAACTTCCTGTTTGTGGCACATTAGTATATGGGAGGGGGGGAACTTTTTAAGATGGGTGGTGACCATGGCGGCCATTTTGAAGTTGGCTATTTTGGATCCAACTTTAGTTTTTTCAATGGGAAGAAGGTCATGTGAGACATCAAACTTATTGGAAATGTTACAAGAAAAACAATGGTGTGCTTGATTTTAACGTAACTTTATTCTTTCATGAGTTATTTACAAGTTTCTGACCACTTATAAAATGTGTTTAAAGAGCTGCCCATTGTGTTGGATTGTCAATGCAACCCTCTTCTCCCACTCTTCACACACTGATAGCAACACCGCAGAAGAAATGCTAGCACAGGCTTCCAGTATCCATAGTTTCAGGTGCTGCACATCTCGTATCTTCACAGCATAGACAATTGCCTGCAGATGACCCCAAAGATAAAAGTCTAAGGGGGTCAGATCGGGAGACCTTGGGGGCCATTCAACTGGCCCATGACGACCAATCCACTTTCCAGGAAACTGTTCATCTAGGAATGTTCAGACCTGACACCCATAATGTGGTGGTGCACCATCTTGCTAGAAAAACTCAGGGAACGTTCCAGCTTCAGTGCATAAAGAGGGAAACACATCATCATGTAGCAGTTGAATGGCCCCCAAGGTCTCCCGATATGAAAAATATGTTAATGAGGCATCGGAGCACTGGGAGGCATGTTCTAGTTTTCTGAGCACCGTATCTGCGACGCCCTTCTTGCTAATATTGCCGGCCCTACATGTTCAAAAAATGCCCCTCTGCTGGACAGCACTAGACTCTCTGGTCTAGTGCTGAAATCCCGCACCTGCGCACTTACTAGTTCATGCTTCATTAACATATTTTTAAAAGTGGATTTTCCTGCATAATGGCTGATTCCTTCTGGGAAATAAAGTTATGTGTGGGGAAAGGGTGAAGAGCCCTATCTGCCTATATATCTCATGCTATATGCTGAAAACTAGTGACAGAGCCTCTTTAAGCTGTACTGGAGTTCTCAACTCCGTTCAGTACAGCATAGGACCTTCTTCCCCAAGAGCTGAACAGTTGGTTCTCCTGCCTGCCAGCCCTCTCACTGACCGGCAAAGCGCTACTTGTGCGCTCTGCCAGATTATTAAGGAAGCAGATGGGGGGGGGGTCTGGCCATGCTGCATCTCCCTGACTGCTCTTTATAAGACGCAGGCACTTTTTAGCAAGATTTTTTTGTCTTATAAAGCGAAAAGTATGTTAAATTAGCCAAACCTTACGCAGCCCAAGGAGGAAATTAAGACAGGTGTAAAAAGCCGGTCTTAGTAAATGTGCCCCCAATGTCTTAATATAATAGATTAGGAGGTAATGTCAGAGTCAGGCCCCATTCACACGACCGTATGTTCATTTCCGTATCTTATCCGCATTTTTGCATACGGACCCATTCATTTTTCCATAGGAGAAAAAAAAATGCGGAATGCACACGGTGTGCATTCCGCATCCGTATATTATGGAAGTTCTCCCGCAAAAAAAATGAAACATGTCCTATACTTGGCCGCAAAACACGTCCGTAGCCCCATTAAAAGTCAATGGGTCTGCAAAAATGCGGAACACTACGGAAGATATTCCGTATGTCTTCCGTTCCGTTTTTATGCGGACACGGAATACATACGGTCGTGGGAATGGGGCCTCAAAGCTTCAGAGTCCTTCTGAATTATGCAATGAGACAAAGATTTTAGCATTGTATTTAGCTAGTGGATCATACTGACATAATAGACCGAATTGACTTTCATGGCAGTCATATTGATCACATCAAGCCTAGATAAAATAATGAGGGATATTTATGGAGGCTGTTACGCCAGTTATGTGGCGTTAAATTGTCACATGTTTTGGCCCACCTCACAATTTGCCGACTTTTGGTTTCCCACACCACTGTCAGAAGTGGAGTGAGAAGTTGGTCTGTTTTGGAAAATAGATCACTTTTCAGGTGCATTTATGATGTGCTACACTGCTAAATGTCGCACAAAATGTTGCAGCCAATCGCAAATTTCATCAGGTAAACCCCTGGTGTATAATCACATACAAAGGTGAAGCCACATTACACGAGTGTCGAAATGATAAAACCCGTTGGCATCTTATATATTTTGGCAGAGCACAAAAAACAAATGCAGACTTAAAAGTGACAATAAAAAAACAGCGCAATTGATAAATACCTCCAAATATCTTTAACACTTGTGGAGAGATAGAAGAAATATCATTTGTATGGATTGCAACTCACAAACAAAAATAGATTCTTGGGCTTGTTATTGCCTTTACATGTTAAATTAGCAGTAGTGCAGCCATCAACGTAACATGTATGCAGGGCAACCATACCTTGAACAGATGTCTAAAAGAAAACCGTTCCCATCATAGATGTATTCATATGCTCCTGGATGCCTGGAATGTGGTGTGTTTGTTAGTTTATTATTTTTATGGTTGATTTTTAATGTTCTTAGCTTTATTAACTCATTCTTGAAACATTTTTAGTAGGTTTCACACATTTTGGGGGGAATTAGGTAATGGTTTTTCTGCCATTGAAAAGTTGCAAATGTTTGTGCAAGGCTCGCCTCTCCTCACTTTTTATGGCGTGTTCGCCACTTTTTTAAAAAGAGGACAGGAGGTTCGGGAGCCTATGTAGCCCAACAAATTTAAGATAACTTATCCTAAAAAAAACTGGTATAAGGCTCACACCAGAGTTTTGGCTGGATCCAGCAGGGTTCAGCAAAAACACTTCCATTACTGATAATACAACCGTCTGCATCTGGTATGAATGGATCCGGTTGTATTATTTTTAACATAGCCAAGATGGATCGGTCATGAACTCCATTGAAAGTCAGTGGAGGACGGATCAGTTTTCTATTGTGTCAGAGAAAACGGATCTGTTCCCAATGACTTGCCTTGTGGGTCATGACGGATACGTCTTGCGCCGCATCTCCGGTCGGAAACCAAACCGCAGCATGGCTGCGGTTTGCTCTCCGATATGAGAACGGAACGCATTTTGGAGCACTCCGTTCTGTTCAGTTACGTTTTGTCTTTATTGACAATGAATGGGGACAAAACGGAAGCGTTTTTTTTCCGGTATTGAGACCCTATGACGGAGCTCAATACCAGTAAAGCCTAAATAAACCTGCAATCGACACCAGCTCCTAACTAGTGTAGCTTTAAACTTCCGGGGCATAGATCTCACTTGATGTGCCAAAATTGTGTATGCCTCTTATTCATTTTGGTTCATCTTTTGCCAGTGGGTGTTATACTGCCTTAGTAAATATGCACTGTTTAGTTTTATGTTGGTTATAGATTATTATAGATGTGATTCTGTAGAAGCTTAAAGAGGTTATCCCATGATTACTGTAAAAAATGAAAATGATGTCTCATATAGTACATGATAATCTCTTTCTAACAAATCTAGATTCAGCCCTCTCATGGAACCAGAGATATCCCCATTGATTCATTGTGTTACTCTGTTAGATTTATATTAAACTGGAAGCTCAAGGCGCATGTCCAGCTCGGGGTGTGTGTCGTTTCTGCTTCTACTCTCTTCCTACCACAACTCAGGAGGCTGTTGAAGGGTAGAACTGAGCATGTGCCTCCACCTCAGTGAGGTGGACAGAGAAATAAGAAAAAAAGTGGTGCTATACAGCAGGGCTGTGGAGTCGGAGTCGGTCACCATTTTGGTGGAGTCGGTATAAAATGGACAGACTCCGACTCCTAAAATATATAATGAATTAGTACATTTAGTTCAGTGCAATAAGAATTTGTGAAAATGATGAAATGTCCTATAAATGTCTGTTCTATTCCTTTTCTAAGGATTTAGGCTTTTAGTTGAGGTGACTGTGTACTGCCCTTTATGTCCAGTGCATGTTCTCTCTGTATGCTTTATGTTTCCTCTGAGCTCATGTTTGGAGAGGTTAGCTGCTCTCATGGCTTCTATCTGCTGATGTAAAACACCTAGAGCCTTATGTATGAAAACTGTCTAGGTGTAGAAGTTTCTTTGTTGCCCATAGCAACCAATCAGAGCTCCCCTTTCATTTCATATAGTGCTCTGGAGAAATGAAAGGGGAGCTCTGATAGGTTGCTATGGGCAACAAAAAAAGTCTTAGACCTAGACAGTTTTCATACATCAGGCCCAGAGGCGTAGCTACTGGGGGGAGAGGGGGGGTAGGGGAGGCGATGCTCTGGGCCCAATACCTCTGGGGGGGCCCAGCAGGGAATACAAGTGAGCGCTTCAATTATGGAGTCTGATGGGGGCACATTAAGCCAATCTGAGGTCTGATGGGGGCACATTCTGATGATCTGAGGTCTGATGGGGGCACATTCAGCTGATCTGAGGTCTGATGAGGGCACATTCTGCTGATCTGAGGTCTGATGGGGGCACATTCTGCTGGTCTGATGGGGGCACATTAAGCCGATCTGAGGTCTGATGGGGGCACATTCTGATGATCTGAGGTCTGATGGGGGCACATTCTGATGATCTGAGGTCTGATGGGGGCACATTCTGATGATCTGAGGTCTGATGAGGGCATATTCTGCTGATCTGAGGTCTGATGGGGGCACAATACGCTGATCTGAGGTCTGATGGGGGCACATTAAGCCGATCTGAGGTCTGATGGGGGCAAAGGACTGTTAGTTTAGTGATGTAAAAGCTGGGGACAGATTTCCTTTAACATAGGAGTCCCCTTTTTTACTCCTATTAATCCTATATTTTACTGCATTATGTGGTAGAGTATTTAGAGTAGGGTATGTAGAAAGTCTATTGTACTGTACTTAACAGCATAGATAATCTAGCAGTTTATACACTCATCTTGCTAATACAGTATTATAACCACAACTAGTAGTATGTGCCTGTGAAGTTGGAAACGTGCGTTTGGGAAGCCAATAAGTGGGGGGCCCACTCAAGTATGTTTCGCCCTCCCATGTGCTGAACCTCTAGCTACGCCACTGATTAGGCCCTAAGTGAGCTGTACCCAGAGAAGCCTGATAGATTACAGACTGTTTTTGTCATGACTTATCTGTACTATTGATTTTATGCAAATTTGTTTAAAGTTATCACTTAAACATGCTCCATGTATGAGGGAGTCGGAGTCGGGGTGAGGGGAAACTGTAGAATATCTTTGTGGGACAACTGCTTTGACTTTCTAGCCATATTTGCATATAAGAATAAAAGTGATGATACTGTAATTAGGGTTGCCTCGGGTATCGATAATTCGATACTGAATCGATACTTTTATACCAGTATCAATTCGGTACCGGAATTTCCTATTTTGCAATACTAAAATAAAAAATTCTCTTACCTGTCCTGCGCCGCGGCTCCGCTCCGGTTCCGGCGCTCCTCTTCTTCTCCGGGCCCGCGCTGCACTATCCTGACCGCGTACAGCATCAGTACGTAGTGTGCGCACTCTGACCTGACGCTGCACGCAGTCAGGTGACAGTGCAGCGCCGAGAAGAGAGGAAGAGGAGTGCCGGACCCGGAGCGGAGCCGCGGCGCAGGACAGGTAAGAGATTTTTTTATTTTATTTTGATGGGGGCACAGTGGGCTGATCTGAGGTTGATGGGGGCACGGTGGGCTGATGTTAGGTCTGATGGGGGCATAGTGGGCTGATCTGAGGTCTTATGGGGCACAGTGGGCTAATCTGAGGTTGATGGGGGCACGGTGGGCTGATGTGAGGTCTGATGGGGGCACGGTGGGCTGATGTGAGGTCTGATGGGGGCATAGTGGGCTGATCTGAGGTCTGATGGGGCACAGTGGGCTGATCTGAGGTCTGATGGGGGCACGGTGGGCTGATGTGAGGTCTGATGGGGGCACGGTGGGCTGATCTGAGGTCTGATGGGGGCACGGTGGGCTGATGTGAGGTCTGATGGGGGCACGGTGGGCTGATGTGAGGTCTGATGGGGGCATGTGGGCTGATCTGAGGTCTGATGGGGCACAGTGGGCTGATCTGAGGTCTGATGGGGCACGGTGGGCTGATGTGAGGTCTGATGGGGGCACGGTGGGCTGATCTGAGGTCTGATGGGGGCACGGTGGGCTGATGTGAGGTCTGATGGGCACGGTGGGCTGATGAGGTCTGATGGGGCACGGGCTGATTGGGGGCAGTGGGCTGATGTGAGGACTGATGGGGGCACAGTGGGCTGATGTTAGGTCTGATGGGGGCACAGTGGGCTGATGTGAGGTCTGATGAGGGCACGGTGGGCTGATGTGAGGTCTGATGGGGGCACGGTGGGCTGATGTGAGGTCTGATGGTGCACACAGATTTTTTGTGTTTTATTTTTTCGGCATGGTATCGAGTATCGAATACTTTTTCTTGGTATCGAGATCGAATCAAAATTTTGGTATTGTGACAACTCTAACTGTAATAAACTAAAACTATAAGGCCCCTTTCACATGAGCGAGTTTTCTGCGCGGGTGCGATGCGTGACATGAACGCATAGCACCCGCAGTGAATCCTGACCCATTCATTTCAATGGGTCTGTGTACATGAGCGTTTTTTTCACACATCAGTTCTGCGTTTTTGTTCTGCGTCGGTAATTGGTTCCAAAGTCCTTAAATGTCATCCAAGATAAGAGAAAATGAAGATTTAAGAAGGATATGCAGATAACTAAGACAGATACAACAAGTCCTTACATAGAACAGTCAGGAATAGCTTATAACTAGCAACTAATACAGATATTTTACCAGAAAAGTAGCCTTGATTGGTTGGATCAGAGTCTGAGACATTGTATGTTGAGTCTGGTTTCAACGTACGTTGGGTCAGAAAAGACCATTGTATGTTGAAAATATTGTATCCTGAGGCCATTGTATCTTGAGGGATCACTGTATAGTTTTGTTGGGAAAGATTCGGTAAAACTTATATTTTATTCATTTGAATTCCTTCTCATTCTGGTCTTTGAAATCAAGGAGATGGCCCTATCAGTGATTGACAGCCTTCCGTCTATGACTGTGTATACAGAGATAGCTGTCAATCACTGATAGGACCGCCTCCTTGATTTCAAAGACCAGAACGAGAAGGAATTTATATGAATAAAATATAAGTTTTACCGAATCTTTTCCCACAAAACTTTATATCAATCTGTTCAGCTCCTCCTTTTCTATAACACTTGTTCCTTACATTGCATTTTTGTGGTGACAGGTTCCCTTTAAGGGCTCATGCACACGACCATATGTACTTTGTGGTCCGCAAATATCGGATCTGCATAAAATATGTATGATGTCCGTATGCATTCCGTATTTTGCGGAACGGAACAGCTGGCCCCTAATAAAACAGTATTATCCTTGTCCGTAATTCAGACAGTAATAGGACATGTTCTATTTTTTTGCGGAAATACGGACATACGGAAACAGAATGCACACAGAGTACCTTCCGTTTTTTTGCGGACCCATTGAAATGAATGGTTCTGCATACGGTCTGCAATAAAAATGGAACGGACACAGAAAGAAAATACGTTCGTGTGCATGAGCCCTAAGGGAAATATGTGGGGTCTTGACATTTATCAAATGTATATGGACAACGCAAATTCAAACTACACACAAACTCTGTGAAACACACAGTAATAAAGTGGTACGGATAAAAATACTGCATGTAAAAAACAAGGAACACAGTGTTAAATAATTTATTTTTTTGCCACCTTTTTGTCAACACAGAAAAACTGCAGTGTGAATTATTTTCTTTTTTATTTGCTTGTACAATATATAAAAATTGATGAATTTTAACCCTTTCATGACCGGGCCTAAAAAAGGCCTGAATGTCCAGGCAATTTTTCATGATTTTCTGCATATGGTGGTTTAGTGACCCTAACTTTCTTATTTTTTTGACTACCAAAATAACTTTTGCGATGTTTTTTACTTGACACTTAGGGCTTTTAATTAGCATGTTTTTAGAATATTTTCCCCCTTTTTTTAGGTTTAATTTGTGGGAAAACCGCAAATTCTTATTTAAAAAAAATCATTTTTTTTTAATTATAGCTTTTTATTTCTTAAAATTAAATCTAACAGAAAAATTAATTATTGCAATGGGTTCCCTATTTTGTTACAATTGTTTTGATATATAAAATGTACAAGTTTGAGTGAACGGGTGACGGTTGAGTGAACGGGTGACTATGGTGACGGTTTCCCTTAATGATGGCATTTTACATTTTTTATTTAAATTTGTATTTTTTATTATTTTTTTTTAACTTAGATTTTAATTTATTTTTGGCACATATGTCCCCCAGGAGGTCCTCTGGTTTCCACTGTAACTGGGGCATCAACAGGAGCTCCAGTTGTAAGGGAAAACAGCCCCCTGTGGGGGCATTACACACAGGCAGAGCTGATCATGGTTTCCTTAGACCCTTAGGCTCCTGCCCCGAAACACCCAGCAGTCACGTGACCGCGGGGCCTAACAGAGGAAGCGGCTCTGCCACTTCCTGCTCTCACTCCCTGCGCTACTCCAGTGATCTCTTGCTGGCACAGGAAATGTCAGAAGCGGTAATAAACAGCTCCTGTCTTCTCCTCAGGGTCCCCACTGTGTCTCACAGCCAGGACCCGACCTGCTCCTGCTAAACTGCAGGAGCTTTAATAGAAGCTCTGCCTGACCCTTTATGTATGTGCTATCTGCACGGGGTATGTGCAGATAGCCAGTGGGCAGTCGGGAAGGGGTTAACAAAGACCAACTGAGAAAACGATTTTTAACCCAAAATGAGTAAAACGCAATGATAAAATAATTGCCTCCAAAGGGGTCTGTAGCCTTTAACACCTAATATATCCCATGGCCTTAGATGCCTCACTGTCACAAGGCAATCAGTTATTCACTTCCACTTCAGTGGTTTTAATGTTTTGACAGATTGGTGTATGTTGCTAAAGTGGAAGGTGTTTACGCAGAGCCATTATGACCTGCCAGCAATAATCTTTGGAATGAATTGAAAAGTCATATGCATCTTATCAACAATTTATCAGCCATCAACAGACACTGACATCTTTATAATTTTTCTCATCTTCTAAAATTTTCTTTTAATTTTTTTTTCATCTTCTGCAAAACTCTGTTCTTGCCGACTGCCCCATGTCTTACTCCTGGTATTATCAGGCCTCCTGAATTGTCATTATCCCCATGTGAATTAGTTGCTTGCTGTGTTCTGGTTACCCCTCACAGATGTGAGATGAACCAAAATATCAGCAATGATGTCAGTGAAAAGAAAACAGCATGAGATATGATGTTTTCTGCCGTTGTACGTGACCTGAAAGCTGAATTCCACTTGCAAAACCACTTTTCTGTAAGCCAGTAATAAACACCTTGCCTCCTGCAGCTGTATATTCAGCAATCTGATAACATCTTCTGCTTATAAAGCATCCCCTCAGTGCACACTGTCTGACATAAATTGTGCCAGTAGTAACAAGGGCTTGTTCATGCAGCGTTTTTTTGTGCATATTCTACCTTCCGTTGTTTTGGAAACCATCTTGCATCCTTTCTTGGCTCAGTTTCCAAAAACTGGGTCAGGTTTCCGTACATACTGGGGTTAGCCCCTTGAATGGGGTTAATTCAGGGTCAGACCCACGCCATTCAAGCTACAAACCCACAACAGAAGTCAGAGGGTCAGTCTCGGATTTCAGCCGTAGATTCTGTGAAAAATAAAAGTTGGATTTTTCCACTGTACATGTGTGAACATACCCTAAATACCTAAATATGTGGTTACTGGCACTGGCGGTTTCAGTATTTCATCAGTGTGTCATTTACATGTGAATTTGTAAGCTTTGTAAAGCTTTATGCCTCATTCACACGTCAGTGTTCGATCAGTGATTTCCATCATTGATTTTGAGCCAAAACCAGTTGTGTCTCTTAATGCAGAAGAGGTACAGATCTTTCCCTTAGGCCCCATTCACACGACCAAAAATTGCGGGAATAGATGCGGCCTCATTCACCTCTGTGGGGCCGGGAGCCGCGGCACGGAGCTGGCTAACGGACAAGAAAAGGCATTTCTATTATGTGCGGTCCGCAAATTGCGGAACGCACATGGCCGGTGTCCGTGTTTTGCGGATCCGCAAAACACGGACACCGGACACACCGAAGTGTGAATGGAGCCTTATAGTGCTGGCATCACACTGCAATGACCAAACTTAAAAGGGAATTGCTGATATCTGATCGATGGGGGTTTTACTCCCGCGACCCCCGCCGATCAGCCTTCTCACAGCTTACCAAGCACAGCGCTGTACATTGTAAAGCGAATCTACCAGGTATCGCAACTTAACCCATTTACTTCTATAGGGCTGAGCTGCTCCTAGGTCATATGACCGCTGAATGTGTTGTCATTGGCCTAGGCTGCGGCGCTCACAGGAGCGCTGGTGCCTTCTCAAACAGCTGATTGACGGGGTCCTGGGTGTCAGACAACCACCGATCAGATACTGATGACCTATCCTAAGGATAGGTCATCAGTATCAAAATCTCGGAAAACCCCTTTAAGTTCTACTAATCTAATAGATATTCAGACATAAGAGACAGACTGCTGAAATCAACATGTCTGTCGCTGCTTTATACTATCCGCAGAAAAAAAAATGCTATATCCAGCATTTATCTTGTCTTGGAACTCCTCTCAAAATAATTGGATCATTTATTAAGGGACTTGCAACTACTTTAGTCGAAAACATAGTCACAAGTCCCTTTTTTAAGCAGCTATGCCACAGTATTTAATCGCACGTCCGGTTTCATGCCATGTTTGGCATTTGGGTGGGATGGGGGCTTGTCAGGGTCCATGCTTTACTAAAATTTACAGTATTTTTCACTTTATAAGACGCACGCCAGTTTTAGACAACAGAAAATTGGAAATAATATTTTCTAGTTTTTTTTGTTTTTTTTTAAGGGAATGTGGTTTACTGAAGTGGAGGTGCCAAGGTCAGTAACTTTGAGGTGTAACTTAGTAGGGGGGAATAGTTTTGGTCAGCTCCTGTTACCTTACTATGTCATCTGCTGACCATTGTAACAACCATCAATGGTGCATGTGGTCACCTCATTAAATGTACCTATCCAAATACGGTAAATGTGGCTCCTGTCATTGCTCTGTTGTGTCCTACCATGCTTCTTATTATGCTGTACTATTTTTAAGTATTTGCACAGCACTGCCATACACACATACAGATCTGCTACACACATACAGCACCGCTACACACATACAGTTCCATTACATATATACAGCTCTGCTATACACACAGCTCTTCTATACACACATACAGCTCTGCTATACACACAGCTCTTCTATACACACATACAGTTTCATGACACACACATAGTTTTGCTACATACATACAGTTCTGTTACACTCACACAACCATACAGTTCGGTTACACACAAACACACACTATGTTTAATAAAAACTCAAATTTCCCTACACCAGTGCTGCTCTGGCTCCTCCCATTGATGGCATCATATAAGTTCCTTAAATGGGTTCTCTGGAAATTAAGAAAATGAAAATACGCAAATATTACTTTATTATAAATATATTCCCAAATACCTTTCATTAGTTATAATGGCTCGTTTTGTCTAGGAAGCAATGATTAGGAGAAATAAAATGGCCACCGTCCTGTTAGTACACAAAACCTGTACTAATCACACAGCAGGACAAGTTACTTCACAACACTGAGCTAAAGAGCCGCCTCATCCTCCTCTGTGCTCTGACTGTCAGGGATTATGATCCTGACTACAGTTTAATATGATATTTAGCTGAATGTTTGTGGGAATGGCGTTCATGAAGAGACATGAAGTATGGAGAGGACAGACTGTGGTAATGGAGACTGCATACAAGCGCTGCTGCTTATTAGCCACATCTGCTCCTGAACTCCATTCCTACAGAGATTCAGCCGAAGATGTTATCATCTGTATTCAGGAGGTAACTTGTAGTGAAGTGGTCCTCCTGTGTGATTAGGGCAGGTTTTGTGTGTACTAATAGGACAGCGGCCATTTTGTTTCTCCTAATAATTGCTCCCCAGACAAAACAAGCCATTATAACCAATGTAAGGTATTTGGGAAAATATTTATAATGAAGTAATATTAAAGTATTTTTATTTTCTTTATTCCCGGAGAACCCCTTTAGGAACCATTCAAAAAATGCGAGCGCCCCGTTCAAAATGCCTATTCTTGTTCGTTGTTGGACAAGAATAGGACATGTTCTGTAATTTATTGCGGAGCCGTGGCATGGAGCCACGGCGGCCCGCTCTAATAGAAGTGGATGGGGCCATTCACACATATAGTACATGATAATGTCTTTCTAACAAATCTAGATTCAGCCCTCTCATGGAATCAGAGATATCCCCATTGATTCATTGTGTTACTCTGTTAGATTTATATTAAGCTGGAAGCTCAAGGCGCATGTCCAGCTCGGGGTGTGTGTCCTTTCTGCGGCAACTCTCTTCCTACCACAACTCAGGAGGCGGCTGAAGGGTAGAACTGAGCATGTGCATCCACCTCAGTGAGGTGGACAGAGAAATAAGAAAAAAAGTGGTGCTATACAGATACATTTTATTGAATAGCTCAGTGGCTATGCTAAATTTTTAATTACATGCAATTACAAAAGTATTCAGGTCCAGGTGTTGGTTTGAAAACTGTAGAATATCGTTGTGGGACAACTGCTTTGACTTTCTACCCATATTTGCATATAAGAATAAAAGTGATGATACTGTAAAAAACTAAAACTATAAGGCCCCTTTCACACGAGCGAGTTTTCCCGCGCAGGTGCAATTCGTGACATGAACGCATAGCACCCGCACTGAATCCTGACCCATTCATTTCAATGAGTCTGTGTACATGAGCGTTTTTTTCACACATCAGTTCTGCATTGCGTGAAGAACGCAGCATGTTCTATATTCTGAGTTTTTCACGCAGCCCTGGCCCCATAGAAGTGAATGGGGCTTCAGTGAAAAACGCATTGCATCCTGAAGCAAGTGTGGATATAATGCGTTTTTCACTGATTGTTGCTAAGAGATGTTGTTTGTAAACCTTCAGTTTTTTATCACGCGCGTGAAAAATGCATCAAAACGCATTGCACCCGCGTGGGAAAAAACTGAACGCAATCGCAGTTTTCCTGAACACACCCTGACCTAATCCGTCACGCTCGTGTGAAAGGGGCCTAAAGCTCTATAATAGCTACAACTTGACCAGTAATTTTGTATAGCATGAACACATACTGTATAAAACAATAGTTCATATGTTCTTAATTTCATCAATTTATCTCGCCACTTTCAATGCAATCCTAGCCCTCCACATTATAATCTGCCATTGTGCACGAGGAGACTTTCATATATATGTTCTCGTTTGAAAATTATGCTGAGTGCGGATCTTTGATTGACATATGCATGCTTCTTTTTCAGGATTGGTGTATAATGTCACTCCTTACATGGAATACCATCCTGGGGGTGAAGAGGAGCTCATGAAAGCAGCTGGAATAGATGGCACTCAGCTTTTTGATCAGGTAAAGTGGAAACACAATGTTAGCCGTTAAGTTATTCTGCAGATAAATTCCTGTCAACGTTGCATTCGTTGTTGTTGACAAGGTCAGAATTGCAAAGAAATAGTAGTTTTGGCATCAAGGGTAGTATTGCATGCTGTGCTAGTCTTGCCTTCAAAGTGCTGATAATCTGCTGAAAGGCTCCAACACTGGTGTAAACATGACAATTATAATATATATATATATATACACACATACATATATACTATTCCCTATTACCTTAATCACACCTACTTTATTCACAGGACCGTAATTTTTGCTCCGCATTCGGTCCGCATTTTTTATGGTTCAGATGCAGACCCATTCATTTCAATAAGTGAGCAGAAAATGTGGACAGCACACCGTGTGCTGCCCACATCCGTATATCCGTTCTACAGCCCTGCAAAAAAGATAGAACATGTACTATTCTTGTTCGTTTTGTAGGGAAGAATAGTCATTGTTCCAGTGGGTCTGTAAAAAATGGATGCAACACGGATGTCATCCATATTTTTTGCGGACCATAAAATGCATAGGGTCATGTAAATGGTACCTTATACTGAGGAGTAATTTGGTAAACAGAGCTAAACTAGGAAATGTCTGATTTCCAAACTTCTGCTTACAGTATGGCTTACAGTTACTCCAAGGACTGAAAAAATAATTAAACAAGATATACACAGTGACCCTTATGGATTGCATAAGCTGACTACTTTCCATTAGGGGGTGATGTTCTTTGGTTAAGGGTTCATGCATACGGCCGTTGCCCGGCCCGCAAACAGCAGGCCCTCAATACACGGGCACTGGCCGTGTGCACCCCGCCTCACTGATGCGGACCTATTCACTTGAATGGGTCTGCAATCCAGGAGATGCGGTGCGGAACGGAGACACGGATCGGAAGCCCACAGAAGCACTACCGAGTGTTCCGCATGTTGATTAGCATTCGGACAATAAAACGCACTGCCATTTTTCCTCACTTTTGGGGGAATAAAATTGTGTTGATTTAATAATTGTGCAAACCAGTTCACATCAAGGAGGGTAGAAAAAACATCAAAATCTGCCCAAGGACAGAAACCAAGGCCCCTAGCAAGCAAAAAGATTTGAGCTGGTGTGAGAACGTAGCTGGAAAGGTTTAGAACAGATAAGTCTATTTGTGTTTCTTGCAATTCCTCTGTGGGTAATGTCTTTATTCTGGCATGCTTCCTTCCCGCCCTCCTTGTACATTTTTTGATGTGCCTGATTTGTGTCACTGTGAAATGTTTTTGTCACCTGGATGTAGGGCTGGGCGATTAATCGAATTAGCCTCACGATTTTATTTTTTAGGAAAATCGTGAACTCAATTTTCCTAAAATGGCGCCCGCCAGATAAAATAAAAAAAAATCTCTCACCTGTCCTGCGCCGCGGCTACACTCTGGTGTCCGGCGCTCCTCTTCTTCTCCGGGGCCCGCGCTGCACTGTCCTGACCGCGTACAGCATCAGGACGTAGTGCGCGCACTCTGACCTGACGCTGCACGCAGTCAGGTGACAGTGCAGCGCCGGGAGAAGAAGACTGAGGAGCGCCGGACCTGGAGCGGAGCGCGGCGCAGGACAGGTAAGGGTTTTTTTATTTTATTCTTATGGTGGCCTAGTGGGCTGTTCTGAGGGCTGAAGGGGGCACTACTGTGGGCTAATCTGAGGTTTCAAGGGGGCACTACTGTGGGCTGTTCTGAGGTCTGAAGGGGCACTACTGTGGGCAAATCTGAGGTCTCAAGGGGGCACTACTGTGGGCTAATCTGAGGTCTCAAGGGGGCACTACTGTGGGCTGATCTGAGGTCTGATGGGGGCACACTGGGCTGATGTGGGGTCTGATGGGGCACAATGGGCTGATGTGGGGTCTGATGGGGGCACAATGGGCTGATGTGGGGTCTGATGGGGCACAATGGGCTGATGTGGGGTCTGATGGGGCATAATGGGCTGATCTGAGGTCTGATGGGCACAATGGGCTGATCTGAGGTCTGATGGGGGCACAATGGGCTAATGTGGGGTCTGATGGGGCACAAATGGGCTGATGTGGGGTCTGATGGGGCACAATGGGCTGATGTGGGGTCTGATGGGGCACAATGGGCTGATGTGGGGTCTGATGGGGCACAATGGGCTGATGTGGGGTCTGATGGGGCACAATGGGCTGATCTGAGGTCTGATGGGCACAATGGGCTGATCTGAG
The DNA here is from genome assembly GCA_900303285.1 of Rhinella marina. NCBI lineage: Eukaryota > Metazoa > Chordata > Amphibia > Anura > Bufonidae > Rhinella > Rhinella marina. The sequence continues at coordinate 1,367 of ONZH01002428.1, read as the reverse complement.
GTCTGATGACGGCACAATGGGCTGATCTGAGGTCTGATGGGGGCACTGTGGGCTGATGTGGGGTCTGATGGGGGCACACTGGGCTGATGTGGGGTCTGATGGGGCACAGTGGGCTGATGTGGGGTCTGATGGGGCACAGTGGGCTGATGTGGGGTCTGATGGGGCACAATGGGCTGATGTGGGGTCTGATGGGGCACAATGGGCTGATGTGGGGTCTGATGGGGCACAATGGGCTGATCTGAGGTCTGATGGGGCACAATGGGCTGATCTGAGGTCTGATGGGCACAATGGGCTGATCTGAGGTCTGATGGGGGCACACTGGGCTGATGTGGGGTCTCTGGGGCACAGTGGGCTGATCTGAGGTCTGATGGGGGTATAGTGGGCTGATGTGAGGTCTGATGGGGGCACAGTAGGCTTTTTTATTTATTTTTTTTATATTTTTAATAACATAAGAAAATCGAGATTTAAATCGTGAATCGTCCAAAATTTTAAAAAAATCGAGATTTTTTTTTTTTGGCCATATCACCCAGCTCTACCTGGATGTTATATAATTCATCAGAAGTGTATTGAGTTGAGATGTATCAGGAGACAGTATCACAGAAGCTTACCTTTTGTTTGAATCTTTTGCTCCTATGTCAGTTTCGGCCTCTGCTCAAAATGGGTCTGGATTCCTTTCTCTTCCAGTTATAAACCTTGTTTAAACGATAGTTATTGGTATTACACTGGAATTTTTGTTTCTTAGTTTGTGTTATAATATCCTCCAACTTAGGGCTCATGCACAAGATCGTATTTTTTTTTCTGTGTCTATTCCGTTTTTTTGCAGCTGGTATTTGGAAACGTTTACTTCAATTGGGCCTCAAAAAAATGGAAATTACTCCATGTGCATCCTGTGTCCATATGTCAGCATGTCTGTTTTGCAAAAAAAAAATAGAACATGTCCTACAATTGTCCGCATTATGGACAAGGATAGAACTGTTCTATTATGGGCCTGCTGTTCCGTTCCGCAGAATTCGGAGTGCACACGGCTGGTATCCGTGTTTTACGGGTCCGCAACAGTCATGTTCATGAGCCCTTAGAAATATTAGTCTTTATTTTATTGTCCAATGAAGCAAATGTATCCAGGTATTTGTGTGTCACAATGTTATCCTGAGTGCTTTAAACCCCTTCAGAACCTACGCCGTACATGTACGGCGGAAGTCGTGTCTTTGAACATGGCGCCTAACTCGCATATGCAGCGGGCGCCATAGCCGCCAGGTTTCTGCTGTTTAAAACAGCAGACACCCGCTGCACATGTATGCGATCGTGATCACAAATTTCCCCCTCAGATGCTGTGGTCCAAATGTGAACCATGGAATCAAGAGCAGTCC